>JADRCD010237092.1:0-27024 GCA_019843815.1 Montemys delectorum | reverse complement strand
CTGGGAAAAGGTACTGGGTTAGGGGCTGGGGAGTCTTCGGAGACTTGTCCCGTCTGGAGACGCCTGTGGAGAGAAGAGAGAGGCAGGGGTAAGAAGTTGTTGCCATAGAGGTATGTCAGTGAACAAGATTTGGTAGAGATATTTAGTAGTTTTCTTTTTTTCTTTCTTTTTTTTTTTTTTTTCCGAGACAGAGTTTCTCTGTGTAGCCCTGGCTGTCCTGATCTCACTCTGTAGACCAGGCTGGCCTCGAACTCAGAAATCTGCCTGCCTCTGCCTCCCAAGTGCTGGGACTAAAGGCGTGCGCCACCACCGCCTGGCTATTTAGTAGTTTTCAAGGGCCTGGAGCAGAATGGCAGTGGGGATGGAGGGTAGGTATAGGAACAGGACCAGAATAACATCATATTGCAGGTGCAATTGGAGAGCTACGACTCGGGCCCCAGACACAGGGAGGGATGAAGGGAAAGAATGAGGTCATCTATGCAGCAGGTAACAAGTCTGGATTCACACATTTGAACAAATGCCTGGCCCTTTATGAGCGCCTATTAAACATAGCTATTGTTACTACCCTTCAACCAAGGTTTCTTAGGCTTCCTCAGCGTCACAGGACAAGAGAGGAGCAGAGACAAGTAGTTTGCCCCACAGGCAGAGGGGTCCCCACAAAGGCAGGGTGGGGCAGTGGGAGAGCATATAGGAATTGTGAATGTTCACACTAGTGTCTTCTAGGGGCAGGACAAGCCTGTGCTCTACCTCTGGCTTATATCCCTGCCCCACACTAGTGTCTTGAAGGAGCGAGACAACAGAAGCAAATGAGAACTGACTCTCAGCAGCTTCCTGTACATTAATGAAACCCCGGTTCCTGCCCCTTGAGGATTTGTTTTGTTTTGTTTTGTTTTGAGTCTAGGCTTCACTAGGTAGCTCTAGCTGGCCTGGAACTCACTATATAGACCAGGTTGTTCTAGAACTCACAAAAATCCACCTGCCTCTGCTTCTGGACTGTTGGGGGATAAGGGTATGTACCACCACGCCTTGCTCCTTTAAGGGTTTTTAAATCCCTCATACCAAGTCCCAAATCCCACAGTCCAGTGGAAGGATAAGAACTAGCTGACTTAGCTGATCCGCTGCCATTCACCAAGACGGGGAAAGGAGAAGGGAGCTATCCCATGTAGATGTCAACTGAACAGATCCGAGCCTTCTGACGGGGGCAGAGGAACTCCGCAGACAGAAGGCCAGGCATGTGTGTCATCCCAGCCCTTAGAAGCTGGAGGCAGGAGGATTAAAAGTTCAGGGTCATTTTCAGTCACACAGTAAGTTTAAGACCAGTCTGGGCTAAGGACCTCATCTTTAAAAACAAAAAACAAACAACAACAACAACAAAAAACAACTTTCTTCGCCGAGATGGATCCAGATGTGATGATGTATGCCTATAGTCCCAGTACTCAGGAGGCTGAGACAGGAGGACTGCCACAGAGTCGAGGTAAGTATGGGCTATACAGTGAGACTCTGTCTCAAAAACAAAACAGTAGAACATCAAAAAAAAAATTAAAATTAAATGAATTTTCCAGATGGGGAAACCGAACCTCAGAAAGCTTGATAAGGTTCAAGTTTATGTGGCTAGAAAGCAGTTGGCTTAGGGATAACAACCCCATTGCCTATCTCTAAAACTAGCCGTACTCTGCTACTAGGTGCTGAGGTGGTGCTAGACCAAGCCCCTGGACCAAGCTCCAGTTCCTCTGTGCCTGCCCACTGTGACCCTGATGGAGGCCTGTGCTGTCCTGTGTGTATGCACATAGGCAGGTGCGGGCATAAGGGAGGGGGACAAAGGGTACAGCTCCCGTGTACGACTCCATCACGTGGCTGCTGTACCGGAGACCTTGCCTTGGGCCCCCTGCCCCACCCCCTTGAGTTGATAAGGAGTCCAGCAAGAGGAGGGGGCAGAGATAAAGCAGGGCATTGGGTAGGGGCAGGACAGAAGGGCAGGCCTCTGCACTTAGGCCACCCCTGGGTGGAGAGAATAGGAGGAGCACAGAAAAGGGGCCCATTCTGTCTCTGACACCCCCAGGCTAGGACTGGGCACTGGAGGGGCCGGACAGGAATGGGGGGGGGGGAGGTGAGCGGGGAGACTTAGCCCAGGGAGCCGTCAAGAAAGTAGGTCAAGTTTTTCTTGGCTTGTGGAGAAATTCCTGTTATAAATTTATAATGGCATAGCCAGCCCTAAGGGGTGGAGGTGGGGGGAGGAGAAGAAGTGGGTGGGGATGCCCAGGGCCGGGCACTGGGGCCTACTGCTCTTAGCTAGAACCGAGGGGCAACAGCAAGGAGCATTCTGGGGGCTGGACAATAGAGACTGTTCTGTCTCCCATTGCTCTCTGTGCCCAGTAAGGCTTCATTTAGTCCATCTGTCTGTCTGAATTCTTCTCTTTCTTTTTCTCTTTCTTTGGGTCTGGGTGTCTCCCTCCCCACACCCCCCTCCCCACCGTGCCTCAGTGCTTGGCACACCCTGGCTGCGGTGCTGCCCCCGCCTGTCTCCTGCCCGCCTGGCACGCTGCCATCACTTGTTTACGGAAGCTGGAAAAATCCACTCGCCAGCCGGAGGCCCAAGCGCCCCCAGGGAAGGGAGGAGGCAGACCCAGGAGTGGGCGAGCAGAGAGAGGGGCAGCCCTGGGGAACGGGCCTTGGGGGCAGGCAGAGAATGCCGGGGTGTGGGGTGTGTAGGAATGGGTATTAGCAGCTGTGGGCAGGGACTGGCAGGGAACCTCAGTAGGAGCGAGTGGCATGGGAAGCTCCTGCCTCGGGCCATAGCTCTGGAGGTGCCCCCCCCCCCCCCGCCCAGTATCCCACTACTACCAGTTGCTACAAGGCAGACCTGGGGCAGTGCCAATCGAAGCCACCCTGTTTATTTTCCCTCTCTCCTCCCTGGCCCAGCCTTAACTCCAAATGTGTCTGGGCACTGCCAAGGGCTTGCACGTGCCCACAGCAGGAGGGGCAGGGTCCTTGTCCGCCCCACCTCTGTGCTGATTTGAATGTGTCCTAGTGCCATGTGGTGCAGCCCGGGTTATGGTTAACCCCTGGCACCGGAAGAGGGTCAAGGTGCTATCTTCACTTAAGGCGTTTGCTTGACCTAGCAGGAGTCTAGAACCCTTGGGCGCACCTGGAAACCTCTCCAAGGACATATGGGGCTCTGTGTAGAGGCCCAGCCTTCAGGAAGGCATGAAACCACGTGAGCCCACGCTACAAATAGGAAGAGGTTAGTGGAGAAGGGTGTTGCCATGCCGAGGTTAACCTCCCCTCTTTCTGGAGTCCAGTTTAGTACCCCCCCGCTCACTTCTAGTACCTCTTTTGCAGGGGGAGGTGGAGAGCTTAAACCCAGAGCGACAGAGGGGGTAGAGCTATGGGGTGCAGGCACTCAGATGGACAACTGGACAGCAGAACCCATCTGCCTGTTGGCCTGGCGACCAACCCACTCTTTCTTAGTCAGATAAGAGCTGTTGGGTGACAGCATGGGCAAGATGCCCATAGAGGGGGAAGCATTTCATTAAGCTTAAGTGATTCTGCAATGAGGGGACGGGGACAAGAAGCCAATGTGGCATCCATGGGCATCATGCCAGGTTCCCACTGCTGTCTGTCCTACTCCGTAGTTCTATGGATCCTTGGGATACCCCCAAAGGACTCCCAAGACTGCCAGCAGGGCCTCTCCCCTAGCAATCTAGTATGCGCACCTCCGAGCATCTGTGCCTGGCTTTGGCTCTACCTTCTGGGGCCCCTGAACTTTGTCCTTAAGGCTTTGAAGAAAGCCCAACCATCCTTGACACACACACACACACACACACACACACACACACACACACGGCAGGGAGCTTACTGTAAAAAGAGGAGAAAAAGGGAGGAAGAGACGAGTAACAGGAATGATGGGCAAAGAGGGAAAAAATACAGAGGGAAGAACAAAGAGAGGAATGGGGAGGATGCGGGTAGAGCCAGGGATGTCAAGAAAGTAGGGGGCAAGAAAGAAGGGAGCAAGGAGAAGGAAAACAGGAGAGAAAGGGGTGAGATGGGAAGAACAGATAAAGGGAGGAGAGGCCGATGAAAGAGAGAGACAAAGGGAGAAAGGAAAATAACAAAGAAAGATGGGTGGGGGGTGCTTCTGCCCGTCGGCCTAAGTCCCACCCCATGGAGGCTGGGGGAGGGGGGAGCTGAAATGGTTTCCACGGTGACAGCTGGTTCTTGGTGGCCTGGCATGTGGGCTATTAATAGTGCTGTGAGTAGGTTCACACCCCCCCTCTCCCCTTCCCCTCCGCTTGCTACTAGGATGGGCGGAAGAACCCTCCTCCCCAACTCCCAGTCATCCCACATAGATGTCCTGATTCCATACTATGGAATCATCAAGGGTAACGTGGAGAGGCTGGGGCAGCCACTGGAGCCCTAAACATACACGGGCATGCACAGGCACATAGGCATCTGTGTGCAGACGTGCCCAGTCCAACATGGATTCCCACAAGTAGCCACCAACCTAACAGTGGCGAGGGGGCCTCTATGACCATTGAGGACCTGTGGTAGCAACATGCACCCTATGTTTTAAGACAGAGGCCTCCCCCAGGGCTGGGGCCTCTCCCTCCTTCACAGACCCCTCCCCTGATCTATTCTCAGGTAAGGACTGGGCAGGATTGCCCCACCCAATTCTCGGCTATCCCAGTGCCAGGAGAGACTGAAGGCGGGAAGGCAGGGACTATTTGGCAGGTGTCAGAGAAATACACACAGACTTAGGCACAGCTTTATAGATAGGTGTGGGGGTGGGGAACCAGAGAGGCAGCACCTCTGGGTGGGATCTTGCTTGGGATTCTAGAACTTAAGACCAATAACCCAGAAGTCAGATTTCCTAGCTATTGGAAGCCTTAATGCCAGGGAATGGGAGATTAGATGGGGGATGTGCATGACAGGGAGACTGGTTGCTTAAACAAAGGATCCTCCCTGCCCTCACTCCACCGCCGCCACCACCACAAAGAATATAACAGGAAATTCCCCCCTGCAGGTCAAAGGCAGAAAGACATAAACAGTAGCCTGTCTTGGGCCAGGTGCCCAGTATTAACATCAAAGAGGGTGCTCCCAACCTACACCCCTAGAGCCCTTCCCACCTGCTTCTTCTCCCTTCCCCTAGTTCAGGCTAGTTCCATAAAGTATCAACGGGTGCTAAGCGCTAGGTCTAGGGTCACCTCCCTGGTCATGCCCAGCCTCCACACTCAAGAGATGGATAGGTGTATACACAGCCTCCACCAGATTTCACACCCCTTTTTTTTCCAATTCCCCTCAGAAAAAGCAGCAGGAGATCCAAGTCTCCAAGAAAGCAGAGTTAGGAGCACCCCCCACAAAAAAATGGGCATAGTATATTCTCCCCCACTCCACCCCCAGCCACAGGGTAATTGGAGCTGGGAGCTGGGGCAGCTGAACGCTGGAGGCATGAATGTCATGGGGCCAAGGCGCTTGCAGCAGATGGCATCACGGGCATTGGGCTTGGGGGGTACTCCTGCACTCTACCCTTCTAAAGCAGAAGAAATTGTCTGCCAGCCACAGAAAGTGTCACCTCTGAAGGGAAGGAATGGTGTGGGGGGAAAAGAAAGACAGGATGTTCTTCTAGGCACCCCAGGGAGGCAAGAGCTAACCCCAACCCAGTCGGAACTGGCAGAGGCAGAGGGAGGGACGCAAAGAGCAGGCTAGGAGACACAGAAGGGTAGAGAGAGAAAGAATAGAAAAGGAAGGAAAGAGAGAATGGGGGGAGTGCGATCGTGTGTGTGTGTGTGTGTGTGTGTGTGTGTGTGTGTGTGTGAGAGAGAGAGAGAGAGAGAGAGAGAGAGAGAGAGAGAGAGAGAGAGAGAGAGAGAAACAGCAAATGCAGCTTGAGTCTCAGGCACACACATGAACACGTGCAGACTCACACATTCACCCCGCATGCGCAGAACTGCAGGGCTCCAGTACCCGTTCCAGGAGATATTCAGAGCCCTACCCAGCCCACACATGCACAAAACACTCTCACATGGATGCATGCACAACACACCCACTCACTGATGTGTATGAAAATGCAGAGTGTCACCAAAGTTTGTCCCCTCCTCCTCCCCATGCCCGGTAAGGGAGAAAATGAAACACCCAGCCAGGGCTTCTGAGCCAGGAGCTCCTCTCTTCCTCACAAGAGGAAGGGGAGGGGGAGGAAGGCGAGAAGGTGGGCGGCTGCTTGGCTCAAACCACCACTCTTTGCCACTGCTGAGTGGGCGTGGCTGTGTCCCTGGCATTAACTGTAAACCCTAACTCCCTGCTCTCCAGGTCAAATGCCCACCTCCAAAGCAAAGAGACAGGACAATATTTCCGGGTGCAATAGTATCCATTTTGTCTCCCCCACCCCGTACTACCACCCCCCCTCCGTCTACCTGTGAACTTCTGACCTCTCTGACAAACAGGAAGGAGGTCCCTATTGGTACCCCCAGCTCTTGCCCGTCAGGCAAAAGGACACGTGTCCAGCTGCGCAAGAGCCACAGATGTCTCAGTGAGAGACGGAACTGTCTCTGGTTCCTGGTGGCACGTGCATCCTCAGCCTGGGGAGGAGAAAGAAATCCACAGGAACAGCTTACCATGCCAGGCAGCGATACAGATTGAGCATGCTAAGGTCTTGCCTTATTTGTCTTGCCTTTTCTCCCTGCAGTGCTAGGGATCAAACTTAGGCCCTCATGCATGCCAGGCAAGAGTTCTGCCAGCAAGCTACAGCCCTATGTCCAATATTATGCTCTTGACCCTTACCCTAAGCAGGTACTACATAATAAAAAGCCAGGCCCCAAGTTATACAACTGGTGAATGGCAGAAACCCAGCCCCCAACTCCCAGCCAGTATTCTGTCCACACACCACAACTGCCTCCCCTCAAGAGGCTCCAAAGTTCCCCTAAGTGCCTCGGCAGCCGTGAGACCTGGAATTGAGATCTTCTCTCACACCAAAGGCTCCAAGTCAATCTACTAACTGACACTGCTCGTTCATTGTCCTTACTTCACCTTGAAGAGCAGGCAGGGGCTGAATAAATGGGGCTTGTGGGAAAGAGGATCCTGATTCTTAGACCCATGGCCAAGTAAGGGACTCCAGGACAGATCCAGGATTTCCAGGTGCTACGTCCTGGACCATTGCCTCTCTGTCACCACCTTTTACTAGTGGACACTCTGTACAGAGGGACTCTGGCATCTGTGAGCCAGGACTAGGTCCTGGTAGGTAGTTGAGGTGATGGGACCCCAAGGAGGAGGAAGGGAGCTGCTCGCCTCCCCAAGTTCCTAGGCTGACGGAGCCCACCCTGCCTTTGTTCATGTATGTGTTCTCTTTATCTGTATCTCTCATTGCCAACACTAAGCTTTGTCCCAAGACAGATGTGGTGACACCCAGCATTCACGCTTGTGCCCTTAGCGGAGGAGGTGTGTCCCAGACTGAGATGCCAAGGGCTCCTTTTAAGTTAAAAGGTGAGGGGTCAGAGGAGGAGGAGCAGGGAGGCCTGCTGTGGGTCTTGTTAGAAAAAAAAAAAACAAACCTGTGAGCAAGAGAGGTGATCCAGAGGGTGAGGTAGTTAGACACTCACTGCTCCCCTCAATTTCCGTTGTTCCCATTCCTGCAATGATCCAGATACCTATATCTCTACCCAAATTCTTCCAGAAACCCAGGGTCTCCAGGCATGAACTAGGTTCTTTGTGGTGGGTAGGAAGTCTCACTTTATATCCGAGGCTAGCTTGGAACTCCTATTCTTTCTTCCCAGCCTTTCCATCCAGTGGCTTTGTGCCATTCACTACACCTGGCTAGGAACGTCTTCCCAGCCTTTCCATCTAGTGGAAATTCACTATACCTGGTTAGGAACGGGGCACTTTTAAAACAGTATATATGTGTTTATCTGTTGGAAAGAATGCCTCACGTAGCTCAGGCTAGCCTTCAACTCTCTATGTAGGTGAGACCGGCCTTGATCCTCCTGCCTCAGCTTCCCAAGCATTTAATATATTCTAGCATCTGTAAATGTCAAAAGCTAAATGAGGTAGGTATTATCATCTCTAGTTTACAGACAAGGCAAGAAGGAAATGAGAGTCTTCTCAAGGTTATACAATTAGCTGGACGCATTTAGGGTTCAAACCTAGGCAGCTGGACTCCAAAGCCATCAACAAAATCCCGCTTTTAACCATGATAACACAAACCCTGAACTGTCCTGCAAAAAAAGGATACGTTGTCCTTTCATCTGGCTAAGCAGCTCCTGTGACAAACCTCAGTTTATCTTTCTGTTGAAGTCTTGAGTACTCTATGACGGAATCATTACTAATATACTCTTATCCAAGCAGGCCAAGGCTAGAGGGAGCATGGCCAGGCGTGTTAGTGCCCCGCCCCATGCATTGCCCCCCTACAGGCTTTGGGTCCTCTGTGCCAGTAGCCTCTGTTCAACTTCCCTCCCTAAAAGAGCCACCCTTTTTGTTCTCATGTGTGGGCAACAGTCCCCTCCCCCCCCCCCAAATTGGCACAGTCTAAACAGCTGTACCCTCAGAACCAAGCATGAAGTTGGGCAAAGAAGACACAGCTGTTGGGACATCTCTGAGGTGGGTCTCAGCTGCCAGGGATGTGAAGAAAGGCCACGAGTTCTAATTCAGACCCAGTTGGGTCCCGCCAGCTCCTACCACTGCACTAGGTGGGGGGCATGGTTTTCCCACCTGGGTCCAGTTAGGGGAGGAGCCTCCTCACTGGCTCCTTAAGAGCTGTAGCTTGAACCTAAGGTTGCTCCCACTGAACTGACTAAGGATCCCTAGAGGGGCCTGCCAGCTTGGGTCAACACGCACAGTAGCCTACACCCCTTCCCTCCCCATTCCCAGCCCCTAAAATTTGCTGGCCAGCCACAGCTGCAGCGGTTGAGGAAGCGCAGGATGTCCTGAGCAGCCAACTGAGCCACACCGCCCCCCCCCCCCCAACCTCCTACTGACCCCAAAGGAAGGCTGGGCGGGCCAGAGAGCCTGAATTTGAGTATTAACAACTGGAAAAATATGAAGAGTGTTGCTGCCAGTTCTGAGAAAAGAGGCTGTGGCAGAAACAGAGACAAGCACAGGGCAAGAGAGAATGTTACAAACTGGCAGAGAAACAACAAGAGCCAGACACCCCAAGACAGCAACAGAGTTAGAGAGACAGAGTTAGAGAGGAATTCCAAGTCAAAAATACACCTCACTCACTCAGCCACTCGCCAGCTTACGGCCTCCTAAGGAAAGCTTCCAAGTTTGGACAGGAGGGCCAGAGGTGAGAAAAGGGGTGGATTCGCAGTGGGAGGCAAGCATTCAGCTGGGGACAACTTAGGGTCCCCAGGAAAAGTCCAACCAAATAACCCCAAGCAGAGGCAGCCAGGTCCACACAGGCTTATAGGCTAGGGATGAGAGGGCCAGAGAGCCACTCCCAACTCTTCCCCAGACACCCCTCCCCCAGCAACTAGGACAAACCCAGCTGCTAGTCACTGGACACTGCTGCAGGCCTATGGCTCGGCCCTCTGGAACCCCCTTGCACCCACTTTGCTCTTGTTTCTCTGTCCCTCTAAAGGGGGGGGGGAGCCCATTGCTACACAGTGCCCGAGCCTAAAAGATAGCAAGAAGCCAAAGGGAAAAGTCTGTGTGTATGTGCACTTGAGCGCATTCCTGCCCCAGCTACAATGTGTCGAGCTACAGGGTTATCTGGACACTGCCAGGTGGGACCTGTGACTGCAGACTGGAGCCCTGTGCATGGCCCCTGCACCTGCTATACAAGGTGTAAAAAAAGTGCACCTGTGCCTGGAGTTCCCACAGTCAATCAATTCACAAGTGTTTACAGAGCACATACTGTGCTAGGCTCTGGGTGGGATCCAGGGCTTTTCTAGAGACTCTCCCATGTCTTAAAGAGCTTGCCATCTAGTAACTGGGTGGTATGGCAAGTGACAGTAATGAGACTACGGTATCAGGGATGCATGTTTTGGGCCATTATGTAGAAGAGTCTTTTAACACACGGATGAATTTGATTTTCTGCTTAGCAGAGATTTTATTGTCTACAGAACCTCAGCTCGTAGCTGAATCCAGGAAAATACTTGTTGCTAAGTCGTGTACACATGTCTTGATGTGTAGCTCCGTTTTGTTGTTGTTGTTGTTGTTGTTGTTGTTGGTTTGGTTTGGTTTTTGTTTGTTTGTTTGCCTGAGTGACAGTGATTGTCGTGGCAAGAAATGACGGCGGCATGACTGGGCACATGTGAACATGTATGTGCTTCTGAATCTGATTGTGCAGCTGTGTGCAATTGCGCTGTGTGTGTGTGTGTGTGTGTGTGTGCGCGCGTGTGTGCATGCATGCATTCGATAGTGACTTTCTCGGTGTGGGTGACGGTGACTCCTCCTTACCTCTGTGTAACAGCATCTCCCTGTGAACCTGTGGGTGGGTATGTGCATAGGCAGTCTCTCCGCTCTGCTCTTGGTCTCCCGTGGGTGTGTCCCACCCCTTGAGCTCCACTAGGCAGTGGCAGCCTGCCTCTTTCCTTGTCCCCATGTGGGTGTGTCCAGCAGCTCCTGTCCTTGAATCTGCCTGGGTGTCCCTGGGTGTGCATGTAGCTGTCTGTGTAGGCATATCTGTGTCTGCATGTCACCTTTGCCTCCCCCTTCATCTTGGACAATGGCCCCCTTCATCCCCTCCCCCTCCTGGGTCCAGAGCCAGCATTCAGGGGCAGGCTCCCATCTCTCTGGCTTTCCTTCTGTGTGCTTCCCCCTCCAGTCCCTAAAATGGGTGGCTCTCTCCATTGCCTCTGACATCTTCCCAGGCCTTCTTTTCACATTGGACAAGGGAGGGCCCAAGCCAGAAAAGGGGCACCAGAGACACGTTGCAAAGGGAGGGAAACGGGGAGCATGCACGCGCGCGCACACGCGCGCACACGCATACACACACACACACACACACACACACACGCACACATGCACACACACCCCACGGGTCCATTTCTTCCTTTCTTCCTCAACCACGGGCTAGCAAATATCCTAATCATCCAGGGACCATCAAGTACACCCTCACTACTACACACTCACACTCCCCCCCCCCCACCCGCCGCGTTTTTGCAATTAGAAGTGTTGCAACCAGAAAAGCCATGCTCAACTGGAGAGGTGGGGAGGGGAGGGGGGCTTCTCTCTCCCCCAGCCCATGCAAGCCCCCCCACCCTGCCGCACCCACATTGCCCTCCATAGCTAGAGACAGCTTTGCAAAGGCCATTCGTTCTCTTTGGCTTGGGGGTGGGGGTGGGGGGAAGGAGGTTGGAGGGGACACGACAGGCTTCTGGCACACCGTAAACAAACCGCGGCGCGGCGGGCGGGGGAGCTTCGGCAGGCAGCGGGGCCCAGCCCGGGAATGCGCAGCAGACCGGCCGGAGAGAGGCCGGGGCGGGCCCTCGAAGGGGAGGCCCAGACGCCATCTCCGCAGGCGAACCCCGGGGCCCACCGACCACTTAACAGCACCCTCTTTCCCCAGGGCGTAAGTGGCTAGCTCTCGGGCTGTGACAGGGGCACCCGGGCGCCGCGAAAAGGCTGAGGTCGGCGGCGAGAACCCCCTGGGCGCCCCCAGCCCGCCTCCGAGCTGGCCAGAGACCCGCGGCTTTGCATAATCAATCGCGATACATTTGCATATTAATGCCCCCTCGCTCCCTCCTCCTCACCTCGGCTTGGCGCGCTGGACCGAGCTGAGCGACGACGCGGGGGTCTCAGCGCCCCGTGCCGGGGGCGTCCATGGGGGGCCGGTGGGGCCCGGGCCGCCCGCCTCCAGCGCCGGGGTGTGAGTGCGAGTGAGCGCGGGGGGGCGGGGGGCGAGTGTGGCGGCCCCGCGGCTCCTCCGGCAGAGGCGGCGGCCGCTCTGGCTCCTCCCTCCCCCGCCCCGCTCGGGCTGGGGCTCCAGCTCCGCGCGCCCGGCCGGCTCGCGGCTGCTCCCTGCAGGCCGCCTCGCAGCCGCCGCTCCCCCGCCCCTCGCCCCCCGCCGCTCCCCGGACCCTGGCCTGCCGCCCCGCAGCCCCTCTACCGCCTTGGCTCCTACCAGGCTCAGACTCGCCCACCTCACTCCCCCTGCGGCTCCGGCCAGGAGCGACGCTCGGTGTCACGTTTTGAGAAAGATGTCATTTTCAAATAAAATAGCTTTCACTCGCGGGGAGGATTGGGGGGCGGGGGGAGGTGTTCTGCTTTGCACCCTGGGGCAGGGGGAGAAGGACCGAGGAGATCTCTGCACCTTATAAAGCCAGGAGGAAGGCCAGATACCAAACGCTAAGGGTAGTTTGCTTCAGAGTTCGAGTCCCTTCTTTCCGAGCAACTCCCTGTGTGACCTTGAACAAATTACAGCTTCCAGGGTAAGAGCACAAAATCCAAAGGTTGGACAGGTTACTTCTGAAATCTAACTTCAACCATCCTATTTTGAAGGCTCGTTCCACATTGTGCCTCCTCTCTCGTTTCTAACCTTAATGCTGGATCCACTGCCTCCTCTTGCAAAAACGTCTCTGTTCTCCATAGAAGCTCTTTCTAGTCACTGCCCATCAGCCATTCCCCAACAATATACTCTTGTGCTAAGCTTGGGGAGTGGGGGAAGACAAGACTCGCTACGGCCCCTTATCTCCCAGCTTCTCTGAGGTGATATTTCCTCTCCCATATGTACCATCAAAATCCAAATGGTTCAAGGGCCAACCTAAGGAGCAGAATGGCTGCAAGTAGGTGGACTTATTTTCTCAGAGAGGTCTCCATGCCAGTTCTGGACCCTTGCGCGCGCACGCGCACGCACGTGCGACACACACACACACACACACACACACACACACACACACACCTGCATTCATGGACATAAAACCCTGCCAGTGACGCCAGAGCCCCTTTCATCTCGGGATCTACTACCGCCAGGCAGAGGTCTAATTACCCTAGCACCCCCCTCTGGCCCCGCCGGTTCCCCCGCTGTCATTAGCCCAGTTTTACCAGCGGGGGCCATAGCCTTCCCACGGCTCCCAGGGCGGAGTCCTGCCTCCACAGCCTGCTCTTGGGGAGGAGCCAGAGAGTGTGTCAGGGGAGCTGCTCTTCTAACCGTTCAGTTCATACAGGATAGAATCGTTTGCTGAGTGGGATGCTGACCAACAGTCTATCCAAGTTGGGCTGCCCTTGCTCATCTTGCTTTCAGCCACCTACACCCTGAGCCAATGGACTCACTTCTCTTACAAGGGGTTTCAAGGGTTTGCAAGGGAGGAGGAGAAGGGAGAATGCCTCTCGAGGGGCTCCTGATACAAAAGGGAAGAGAAGGGAAGCTGGATGAGGGAGGAATGAAGCGGAAGCCTACGGTTACTGGTATTGGGAAGGGGGACTGAGGGACACCCACAATGGTTGGAAGAAGCCTGCACTGTACAGCGGCAGCTGCAGTGGGAAATCGAGGCTGCAGTGTGCAGAGTCAGCAAACAGTAAATGAACCTGCTCAGTGCCGGCTCCCAGCGGACATGCAACAGCTGTAGTTTAGAGCAGGAGGCTGCAGTGTGCTCTCAGTGCACTGAGGCAACCAGGATGGCTGTCTGCCAATCGAAGCCACCTGGACAATAATCAAATTTGGTTGAAACCCTGGGGAGCGAGGTGGTGTACAGGCTCAGGGTCCATGTTCACACGGAAGTAGGCTCTTGGGATTGGGGTACCAGAGGAGCTAATGGATAATCCCAGGGAATGAGAAATACAATTAGAGTCTGCCTCGACGAGGCAGGACTCAGACGGAGGCTGGGGTTCAGCAGTAACCTGGACCAGGACAAGGATTGAGAAAACCCAGGGCACCAAGGTGGCACTCGTCTCTCTTCACGGTCTGAAATGTTGTTTGTTTGTTTTATTTTATTTGTTGGTCTGTTTGTTTGCTTGTTTGTTTTAAAGACAGGGTCTTGCTTCTAACTTACTCTGGAGCCCTTTCATCTAGGACTCCTGATTCTCCTGCCTCTGCCTCCTGAGTGCTAAGTTCTGCATTGAAATCATGCTCCACCAGATTGAGTCCATTTAGTCTTTCTCCACATCTGTCTTCATGTGAGTCTCTAAAGATGAAGG
Source organism: Montemys delectorum (assembly GCA_019843815.1). Classification (NCBI taxonomy): domain Eukaryota; kingdom Metazoa; phylum Chordata; class Mammalia; order Rodentia; family Muridae; genus Montemys; species Montemys delectorum. Next base: position 12,963 of record JADRCD010237092.1, on the reverse strand, counting down.
ACGCTTGTTTAAATTCTAGGAGAGGTCTAGCAAATAAAGCACTCACAAGGCCACCTTCAACCAGCCCCTGCCCGGGACAGAGCAGGAGCACACTGAACTTTCAAAAGACAAAGGTTCACCATCTCCACCTTTCCCTGCGTTCCCAATATGGGCTGATAACCGACCTGGACAAGGGCAAAGGGAAGGTCATGCTGCCTCCAGAGCTGGCAGTTCATCAGATCTAGTCCAGGTCTGGGCTTATAGCCCCTGACCTGGTTGGTGTTGCATCATCCCTCTTACCACCTGCTCCTCCTGCCCACCTGTTTCCTGAAGCTTCTAGCTATTCTCAAATTCAGTTTCTCTCCTTTGCGGTGCTCTACCCTTACCCTCTCCCTCCCCCGCCCATCAGTATGTCCCTCCTATCTATCCCCCTTATCTCTGATTCAAGGTGCTCCTTCACCTTCTGGAAAAGCCTGAAGGCCGGCATGAGCAAGATCTTACAGACCCTCCAAGGGACTCTCTCTGCCAGCCCCCTCCCCTCCAGCTTGGATTTTGGTTGCCAAGGAGGCAGCAGGAACAGCCTGTTCTCTGGGCTCCAGTGGGAGCAGACATGCCCAAGCCCCTCCCTCTCTCCTCTCCCTCCCTTCCTCCAAGGCCGTTGCTAGGAAGCACCCCAAGATTTCTTGAGGGTTCCACCCCCTGTAAACCAGGAGATATCTTTTCTGCAGAGCTTCCTCCAAAGGCTTGGCAGCCCAAACCCACTCAACACCCTTCACCTCTGCTGGGAAGCTTGAGGATCCTTAGCAATTTGACAAACAAGGGAGCAGGCACGTCTGCCAGCCAGCCCTGCAGCTAGCTAGCCCAGGCTTCAGTAAAAGCTTTCTGTACTTCATCCTTGCTGTTTGGGTGTCAAACCCAGAGCCTGCAAAGGGGAAGCACACACTTCACCAACTGCCCTCCCATTGTTGCATCTCGTGCGGAGCTTGCCTAGTGACATGAGGGTCAGGAAGGGGTGAGGTCTCCATAAGCTTTTGGGTCTGCAGACAAAGCCCTGTGTGATGGAGATGAAATGAGAAGGTGAGAGGAACTCAAGCACCACCAGCCAAGAGAACCTAAACCCAAACATTCCTTTCTCCCCCTTAATGCTCTCTCACTTAAGAAGCATTGGAAGTGACTGGAGGAATGGTTCATGGTTAAAGGCATTATTGCGGAGGACCTGGGTTTGGGTCCCAGAACCCCTATGGTGGTTTAGAACTACCCTTAATTCCAGGGAGATCTGACACCATCTTCTGAACCTCCAAAGGCCCCAGACACACATGTGGTACACATACATACATACATACAGATAAAATTCTCATAACACATAAAATATGCTTAAGCAAATAAAACAGGTAGTAGAAATGAGTCAGTGGGATCGATCAGTGGCTAAAGAGACTTGCTGCTAAACCTAAGGACCTGAGTTCAATCCCTGAGACTCACATGGTAGAAGGAGAGAATTCATTCCTGCAAGTTGTCCTCCAATTTCTCTATGTATGTGTATGAACTTGGATTCACATAAATGCAATTTAAAAGGAAAAAGAAGCCATGCACTTAATACCAGTACACAAGGCCAACCAGGTCTACATAGCAAATTCCAGGTGAACCAGGGATACATAGAAAGAGCCTGTCTTAAAATAAATAATGAAAGAATGGCTCCATAGGCAGAGGTTTCAAAAAATAGAAATAAAGAAAAAGAAAGCAAGAAAAGGGACAATATGGAGAAACTGGGGGTTAAGTGTCTGGAATATACAAGAATCTAGGAAATGAGTGTTTACCCTGATAAGAGTAAAGAGACCTCTAATGTCCCCTTATCAATCGTCCTTTGCTCCATCAGGTGGATCACCGAAGAGGAAGCCAGGGGAAGGACCAGGCCTAGTGAGCTTTGGTATTGACAATTAAAGGAAGATATGAAATAAACTAAGCCAGGCAGTGGTGGCACACGCCTTTAGTTCCAGCCTTGGGAGGCAGAGGCAGGTGGATTTCTGAGTTCAAGGCCAGCCTGGTCTGCAGAATGAGTTCCAGGATAGCCAGGGCTACCCAGAGAAACCCTGTCTTAAAAATAAAAAAATAAAAAAAATAAAAGAATTATTTATTTTATCTATATAAATACACCATACCTGTCTTCAGATACACCAGAAGCGGGCATTTGATCCCATTACAGATGGTTGTGAGCCACCATGTAGTTGCTAGGAACTGAACTTAGGACCTCTGGAAGAGCAACCGATGATCTTAACCACTGAACCATCTCTCCAGCCCCAAGACAGGGTCTTCTTATGTGGTCCATCCTGGCTGTCCTAGAACTCAGTGTATAGCTCAGGCTGGCCTCGAATTCAGCAATCTGCCTGTTTCTGCCTCCTGAGTGTTAACTTCATTTTTTAAAAAAAATTTACTTTAGCCGGGCAATGGTGGCACACGCCTTTAATCCCAGCAGCACTTGGGAGGCAGAGGCAGGTAGATTTCTGAGTTCTAGGCCAGCCTGGTCTACAGAGTGAGTTCCAAGACAGCTAGGGCTACACAGAGAAACCCCGTCACGAAAAGCCAAAAAAAAAAAAAAATTTACTTTATATGGGTGTTTCTACCAGCATCCATATCTGTGTTTCACATTTGTGCCTGTTGCATGCAGAGGCCAGAGGAATTGGATATGGTTGTTAGTACCTGTAGGTGCTAGAAATCAAACTCAGGCCGGGTGGTGGTGGCCGGGTGGTGGTGTTGAGTGCTTGGTGGGAAGGAAAGGGTGGAGGCTCAGGATGTACAAAAGCTACAGAACGAGAAGCAGCAGCAACATGCCGGGTGATGGTGGCGGCGTACGCCTTTAATCCCAGCACTTGGGAGGCAGAGGCAGGTGGATTTCTGAGTTCGAGGCCAGCCTGATCTACAGAGTGAGTTCCAGGACAGCCAGAGCTATACAGAGAAACCCTATCTCAAAAAACCAAAACAAAAGGGGCTGGAGAGATGGCTCAGCAGTTAAGAGCACTCACTGCTCTTCCGAAGGTCCTGAGTTCAAATCCCAGCAACCACATGATAGCTCACAACCATCTGTACAGCTACAGTGTACTGATATACATAAAATAAATAATAAAGAAATCTTTTAAAAAAAAGCTTTTAAAAACAAAACAAAACAAAACAAAAAAAACAAAAACAACAAAAAAAAAAAAAAAAAAGAAAGAAAGAAATCAAACTCAGACCCCAGGGCTGAGCAGTGTTGTAGATGACTGTCTTCTGAGCTAAGGAACTGCTGTCCTGGGGAGCTCAGGTATCCTCCACTGCAAAAGGATCATCCCCAGTGGGCTTGTTGAAGGTTTACACCCCCTGATGGAGAGGTGAGGAGTGTCACAAGACCCTTACCTGAGTTTCCAGCTGTACTCTACCATCTGCAGTGAACAACTCTGCCTTGATTACAAGTAGTCTCCAGGAGGGGCTGAAGTAAGTAGGTAGGACTGGTGTGTGTGGGGGGGTCTCCATCTATTTGACTAAGGGGGAAGTCCTCAACCCTATCAGGTGAAGGCTTTCAGATGTAGCTTATTGGAGAAGGAGCACCACACCCCTGTAAATAAACCCTCCCCTGTGCTTTGGAAAGAAGCACGGGACACCCATTGGTTCCCTAGAGTGAACCTTGGCAGGACTGACGGTGCCTCAGTTTGTCATTGAGACCTTAGGAGAAGGAATAGACATTGCTTCCATCTCCTTGTGGGAAGGAATTTTAGCACCAAGCAGCCAGCGCTCTTAACAACTGAGCCATTTCCCCAGCCCCTCATTTGACTTTTAAAAAAATATTTCATGTGTGCCAGGCATTGGATCCTCCAACTGTTTCCACCTTCTGGTTTCATCTTCCCACTATCCCTTCATCTTTCCTTTGCCAACAGGAGAGAAGAGAATGGAGCAGAGGCCAGTATTTACCTTCAGAGTGTGAAGCCTGCCGCCCCGCAGCCCTCCCCCTCTAGTTAGAGGAGAGGATGGCACAGTCTCCATGGAGTTCAAGAGCAGAAGGCACAGCACAGCGAGGGCTAAGGAGAGGAGTTAAGGCAGCAGACTGCTAGCTTTGTAAGCTTGAGAGGCTCAATTCGATCCCTGGATACCCACAATAAAAGCTGTGTGTCTCAGCTGGGTATCAGGGTACACATCTTAAAGCCCCACACTCAGGAGCAGAGGTAAGCAGATATCTGGTCTACCTGGCCAGCCTGGTCTAGCTAGGAGACAAAACAAACAAACAAACAAACAAACAATAACAAAGCTTGGTGTGATGGCAGGCACTTGTAATCTCAGTGCTGGGAAGAGAGAAATGGGTAGATCCCTGGGGTTTACTACGCTAACCTAAATGGTGAATTCCAAGCCAGTGAGAGACCCTAGTTGAAACAAACAAAAACAAATAAGCAGAACCTGAGGAATGACACACCCATACCTCTCCTCTGCACACGCACAAGTATAGACTCAGTGACAGCAGTCTTAGGTGCTTTTAGGAGGGAAGGGAAGTCCAAAGAGAATGGCAGGCTGGCCTGGTCTCCCTGAGGCTGGGGCTCCAGGATTATAGCATCTCCCTTCCTTTCTTCAATTGTTAGGAGTATGGAGAAAGGGAGGCATCCTTCAGGCATGAGGAAACCTCAAGAATTGATTGGAACTCCATCCTTCTATCTGGGTATGTAGAACAGTAGACCTGTGATCACAATTCAGAAAGCAAAGACCAGAGGACAAGGAGTTGGAGGCCATTCCAGGTCAGGTGTCTTAGTACATTCTAATTCAACCTGGGACGCATGGTAAGTTTATGTCTCAAAAACAGCAAAGTCCAGGGGCTGGAGATGTGGCTTTGTAGGTAAGAGCCCTAGTTGCTCTTTCGGAGGACCCAGGTTCAGTGCCCAGCACCCATGTGATAGTTTATAACCACCTCTAACTCCAGTTCCATGGGCTCTGTCTCCCCTTCTGGCTCCCATGGGCTCTGCACACATATGGTACACAAACATACAAGCAAAACACTCATACACATAAAATAAAAACAAATAAATCCTTTTCCAAAAAACAGCAGCAGCAGCAGCAGCAGCAACAACAACAACAACAACAAAACAAAGAACCCCTAGAAAATTTTGCCTTCCACTTCTGAGTTAGCAGGAAGATGGAGACAGTGTTGGGACCCACGGCCTGTCCTGAAGGTGTAATCACCTATAGATTTCTTTGTGTCATCTCTTTCCTCAAATAAATAGAAACCAGGGTGGGTTTTTTGGCTTGTTTGGGGTTTTTTGTTGTTTTTATTGATTGGTTTTGTTTTTCTTCTCAATAAGGTTTCTTTGTATGGCCCCGGCTATCCTGGACCTCGCTCTGGAGTTCCAGACCAGGCTGGCCTCCAACTCGGAGATTCATCTGCCTTTGCCTCCTGAGTGCTAAGATTGGAGGCATGGGCCACCACACCCAACTGGTTTTTGGTTTGCTTGTTTTTTGATACAGGGTTTCTCTGTGTAGCCCTGGCTGTCCTGGAACTCCCTCTGTAGACCAGGCTGGCCTCCAACTCAGAGATTCACCTCCTCTGTCTCTTGAATGCTGGGATTAAAATAATCTTTTGTTTTTGTTTTTGTTTTTTTTTTTTTCGAGACAGGGTTTCTCTGATAGCCCTGGCTGTCCCGGAACTCACTCTGTAGACCAGGCTGGCCTCAAACTAAGAAATCCACCTGCCTCTGCCTCCCAAGTGCTAGGATTAAAGGTATGCTCCACCACCACCCGGCCCTTTTTCTTTTTTTAAAGATTTATTGATTATATGTAAGTACACTGCAGCTGTCTTCAGACACCCCAGAAGAGGGCATCAGATGGTTGTGAACTCAGAACCTTCAGAAGAGCAGTCAGTGCTCTTAACTGCTAAGCCATCTCTCTAGCCCAACCCTGTTCCTTTTTAAAGATTTTTTTTTTTAAATAATGTGTGGTGTGCCTGCATGTATATGTATGTGTGTGTCTGTTGTGTTTTGAAGTCAGAAGAGGGATCTTATCCCTTGGAGGTGGAGTTACAAGCCACTATATTGGTGCTGGGAACTGAATCTTGCTTGGTCCTCTACAAGAGCAATAAGTCCTCTTAACTACAAGCTCCCTTTCCAGCTCCCCAAACCCTGTTTCTTGCAGCCTCTTACTCCAAGGGCAGGATGCTTTATTCAATGGTTCCAGATGTTTCCACGTCACTCAGCCTGCTGTCTTCTCTGTGCTCCTCTTCTCCAGCTACTCTCTTCTCCAGCTACTCCTCTTCTTCAGCCAGACTACCCAATATGTTGAAGAGGTTGCTTAGTGTGGTAGTGCAAGTTTGTAACTCTAGCACCCTGGAGGCTGAAGGAAGAGTTTGAAACTAACCTGCTACAACTGCAAGTTTCAGACTAGCTTGAGCTAGACAATGTTTCAAAAAAAAATTTTTTTTTTAAATTTTTTTCGAGACAGGGTTTTTCTCTGTGTAGCCTTGGCTGTCCTGGAACTCACTCTGTAGACCAGGCTGGCCTCGAACTCAGAAATCTACCTGCCTCTGTCTCCCAAGTGCTGGGATTAAAGGCGTGTGCCACCACCGCCCGGCAAAAAAAATTTTTTTTTTTTAAGGAATAGGAAGATGGTTCAGTCAGCAAAGTGCTTGCTTGCATGAACCTGAGTTTGGATCCTTAGTACCCATATGCAGTAGCTCACATCTATAATCCCATTGCTGAGGGAGCGGTGGTAATGGAATCAGGTGGATCCCTGGAACTCACTGGCCAGCTATCTAGCCAAACAAATAGGGTAAGCTCCAAGTTCAGAGGCAGACTTTGTCTCAAAAAATTGGGCAGAGAACAATTAAGGATGACACAAGTCAGTCTCTGTCTTCCACATGTGCATATGCACATACGTGCACACGCATACACTCACACTCACCCAGTAAAGGTACTGGGGCTCAGAACTAGGAAGTGGGAGTCCAGCCTCTGAGAGACAGCTAGAAACAGTGGAGTTAGTAGAGGCAGGTAGGGAGCTTGAGAGGAGCTGGAGACATGTTGCATGCACCCCAAAGGGAATGTAGCATCTTTTCTCTCATTCTTGGGAACATTATCATAGAGTCTCTCTTGGGTGGTAGGTAAATCAGAGAGCTTAAAAGGGTTCCCAGGAGGGAGGAGGAGGTGGGTTAGAGGAAGACTAGCTCTGATATTTGCAGACCAGAGAAGCAGGAGGGTCAAAGTAGAGACGTCCCTGGTTCCTGATGGTTCTTGCCCTGAGGCTAAGGGAGTCCTTGTACATACAGTTGAGTCCTTGAGGAAACTCTGCCAAGCCTGAAGAATGGGCGGCTGGTGAGGAGTATGGGACCAGGGAAGGCAGATGGCTCAACACCAAAGGCTGCCTCTCAGCATTATGAAGTGTGGAGGCGGGGCACCATCCCTCTCAGAAATCTGCCAGGATTTGCGCCAGAGGGAAGGATTTGAGCTCAGAGTCTAACCATCCCCAGGCCTAAATATCTCCACCCCCTCCCATATGGGCTGGACCAACACTCACTAACTCAATAAGGAGCACTCACAGAATTAACAGTCTGTTTCCAAGAGGGGCCGTTTGAGCTCTGAGGGGTAGGGAAAGAGCAGCTGTATCCAGAAACAATTTATGATGGTGGTGGTGGTGGTGGTGGTGGTAGGGAATTGGTCTGTATAACAGCAAAAGAGTAGGGGGCTCCCCATGGGCAAATACGGCACTATGGAGTACAGGTTTGTTTGGAGGGGGAGCCTGAAGGTTATGAATCAGGAGTCTGAGCTCTCCCTTCCTGCTTTGGAAGATTTGGCTCCACATTCTTGGCAGCTATTTTGTATAAATACTATTCTCCAATAGTATCCCCTGGGAAGGCACGAAAGAGCAGAATAAAAACGGGTGTGTGTGTAGAGAGATGGAGGAAGACCATAAGCAGTACCCATCTTAGAAGGATATGATTTGGCCATACTCCAACCATACTCTCCCTGTTCATAGTGTGCTCCAGGTACCCAGGATCCTGTTAGTCTCCTACATGTCTACAAGGCCATTTTTAGAGCCTGTGTGGACTGCTTTCTCAATATTTATCCTGATTCTCAGTCAAAAGGTAGCTTGGGGAGGGGAATGTAGCTCAGTGGTAGAGTGCTTTCATAGCTGTACAAAAAGGAGTGTGGGACAGAAGAGAGCTATGTGGGAATATAAACGGAATTTGAAGAAACAGGCTGACTTATCTCCTCAGGATATGAGATTGGAAGCCAAGAAAAAGAGGGGTGATAAGACTCTGCCTCAGCCGGGTGGTGGTGGCACACGCCTTTAATCCCAGCACTTGGGAGGCAGAGGCAGGCAGATTTCTGAGTTCGAGGCCAGCCTGGTCTACAGAGTGAGTTCCAGGACAGCCAAGGCTATACAGAGAAACCCTGTCTCGAAAAAACCAAAAAAAAAAAAAAAAAAGGCTCTGCCTCTAAATGTGTTTCTGCGCAGGGTGGTTTCTTAACCACAATACCATATTACATTTTCTTTCCCTAGGCCTTCTTAAACAGTTTTTGAGACACATAATAATCATAACCCATATTTCCTCTGTTTTTTTTTGTTTTTGTTTGTTTGTTTGTTTGTTTGTTTTTGTTTTTCGAGACAGGGTTTCTCTGTGTATCCCTGGCTGTCCTGGAACTCATTCTGTAGACCAGGCTGGCCTTGAACTCAGAAATCTGCCTGCCTCTGCCTCCCAAGTGCTGGGATTAAAGGCATGTACCTCTGTTGTTTTTTTGTTTTTGTGTTTTGTGTTTTTGAGACAGGGCTTCTCTGTGTAGCCCTCCTGGCTGTCCTGGAACTCACTCTGTAGACCAGGCTGGCCTTGAACTCAGAGACCTGACTGCCTCTGCCTCCTGAGTGCTAGGACTAAAGCTTCTGTTTTCTCCTTATTTCCCTTTATATACAAACAGTATTAAGGACCAGTGAATTCTGGGAGAATTATCAGATTTAGGGATAAAAAGATGGTATGTGTGCCACTACCCACACTTCAGTGTCTCTTTTGGAATAAAAATGTGAAAATGAGAACTAGTGGCTACAGGAGCTTTCGAGAACAAAAGCCAAAACCCAAATAGAAACCAGGTTAGAACTCAAAACAGAAGCCAGGTTAGAATCCACTGTTGTGTCTCGTTCTTGGGGAATCAGAATGATTGAAGGTAGGGGTAGATGGTGACATCATAGGGAGACAGAAGATTGGTTTCTCCCTAGACCCTGAGTCTCCGGGTACCAATGTACTTCAGCTCTTCGGATAATCTCAGGTAAAAACCACCAGAACCAATTAGATTAATCCTTCTGCTTGTTTGGCGGCTTACGCAAGTCTTAGACAAAGAACTACAATTCCCAGAAGGTATTGTAGCAGGACTTGCCTCTTGCTACGTTTCTATTGGTTGGTGGGTGTTGCCGCCAGCCAATAGTAAATGATTTCCTTAATAGGTGTCAAGATGGCGCTGCCTACGATGTACAATTCGTTTCTTTGGTAGGCTTAAATTTGGGGAAGTGGTGGATGAAAGGAAAGAAGGACTTACAGTTTCAGGGCTGAGGAAGGCAGAGGGAATGGGGAGAGGGTAGATCTGGGTTTGGGTGGTAGTGGTGAGGAGCGCAGCTAGAGCGAAAGGCGTAATTAGGCAACCGGAGCGGGCTTAACCCTTTCCTGCTCTCTTCAGGGCTTTGGAGACACTTTCTGTCCCAATTCAAGAAAAGGTGGTTCAGAAACTGAGAAGGTGACAGAGCCGCTGCCTTGACTCCTCCTGCTCTGTCTAGTTTTTCTGTTTTGCTTAAGTCTTTCCGAATTTCCATTCTGTTTACCTCTCTCTTGTCCTTTTCCTCAGAACTCCAGTTCTCTGCCGCCGTTTTTAAACTACCACCTTGTCACTCGTCTCGCCTCCTTGGAGTGACACCATGAAGGTGGTGAACCTGAAGCAGGCCATTTTGCAGGCCTGGAAAGAGCGGTGGAGTGACTACCAATGGGCGATCAACATGAAAAAATTCTTTCCCAAAGGAGCCACCTGGGACATTCTCAACCTAGCAGGTCTCAAGTAAAATGGGGAAGGCAGGATGGGAGGGGGGTATCCCCAGAAAAGCTGTAACCACTCAGCCTTACTTCAATTTCCTTTGCAGAAGCGCTCCTGGAGCAGGCCATGATTGGACCTTCCCCCAACCCTCTTATCCTGTCTTACCTGAAGTACTCCATTAGTTCCCAGGTAAACATTCCCGCCTCCTGGCTTTTGGAGGTGAAACACCTGGAAGACTGAACTCATATCAGCAGGCTTGCATGCCAGCCAAGCACCTTTACCTGTTGAGCCTCTTTGCTAGATCCTTGTTTCTGTTTCTGTAGTCCAGGCTGGACTTGGAGTCCTGCGTTTTCTGCTACCGCTTCTCACAATTGATTTGGGAGTGGGAGGGTGCTGATAATCAAACCTGGGACCTGCAGATGCTAGGCAAGTGTTCTACCTTTGAGTTATAATCCCTGTTCGGGTATTTGCAAATGTTAATGTTTGTCACACAATGCTAAGTCCTGGGCATTTGATCCTAGTACACAAGAGATGTTGATGGCAATGCAGACTATCACTAATTATTGATTGGATGGGTTTATGGTATGGGTAGGACAGAGTATAGAAGTGAAGAGAGGATATGGAACTGATGCCTCGTCCTGCCTGAGCAATCACGGAAGGCTTTCAGAGGAAGTGATATTTAAACTAAGGTCTCTGTGTTGAGTAGGAGTTAGCCACATGGATGAATGAGAATGAAGAGCAGAGAGGAAATTATACACAGGCTGGGCGAGACAAATCACAAGATAGCCACTACTGAAAGTTTAGGGACTACAGATAATGCTGGGCCATGGTGGCGCATGCCTTTAGTCCCAGCACTTGGGAGGCAGAGGCAGGCGGATTTCTGAGTTGGAGGCCAGCCAGGGCTACTCAGAGAAACCCTGTCTCGAAAAAAAAAAAAAGAGACTGAGTCTCTTTAAGTAGTTCACATTGGCCTCAGACTCCCAAACTTCTTCCTCCAGCCCTCCAAGTGCTAGATTACAGATATGTGCTGGGATTGAAGAACATTGTGCATGAGCATTGAGCATTGCAGCATCATGAAATGGTTATTTGGGAACTGTATGACTGAGTTATATAGATAATCTGGCTCTTGCAACATTTAAGTACACTCTATCATTACACATCATTGAATGTCTGGATACTCCATTGCTCAACTGTGAGAAAGTGTGAGTTGGGAGGTAAATTATACCTTAGAATTTTTTTAAATCTTTTACATTCATTTGTGTGTGTGTGTGTGTGTGTTGAGCATGACATACACATGGAAGTCAGAGGACAGCTTCTGGGAGTTGATCATGTGGGTCCTGGGATCAGACTCAGTTTGCCATGCTTGGCAGGTGCCCTTACCTGCTGAGTCACCTTCTCAGACTCATTTTAAACATAGCTGGGGTTTCCAGTCCCTCAAAAAGGTGTTAGAGACCCTACATAATCCTTGAATCATACCTTGAGATCTGCTGCATAGTATTTGAAGGAGACTGGTGTATTTTTTTGGTTTGTTTGTTTTCTGTTTTTGTTTTTTCTCCAGACAGCGTTTCTCTGTAACAGCACCAGCCTCCTGGAACTCACTCTGTAGACCAGGCTGACCTTGAACTCTGAGATCCACCTGCCTCTGCTGGGATTAAAGGCCTGCACCACCACTGCCCAGCTCAATTTTTATTATTTTTGAGACAGAGTTTTGATCTTTAGTTTCTCCTGACCTTACACTCATGGTGTTCCTTCTGCCTCTGCCTCCCAAATGCTGCGATTACAGGTGTAAGTCACTGTGCCACCTGGTGTAGGAAGGTGGTTTGGAGAAGTAGAGGTCAGATACCAGGGGCCCTGTGGTAATGTGAGGAACGTGAACTTTTTTTTTTTTCCTTTTTTGGTTTTTCGAGACAGGGTTTCTCTGTGTAGTCCTGGCTATCCTGAAACTCACTCTGTAGATCAGGCTGGTCGCCTTGAACTCAGAAATCTGCCTGCCTCTGCCTTCCAAGTGCTGGGATTAAAGGTGTGCACCTGGTGAGGAACGTGGACTTTATTGCAGTCACTAGTAATCATGTTAGGAGTTTCAGATAAAGAGTGTGGGGAGATTTTTATTGTCAGGGAGAGTTCCTGGGGAGTGTGTGTTTGTGTGTGTGTGTATGTGTGTGTGGTGGGGGTGGTAGAGAAGTATGAGGTCTTGGAACTCAGATCCCCAGAACCTAAGTAAATGCTGGGTGAGCATGGGAGCCAGCCTGTAATCCCAGTGCTTGGAGGGCAGAAATGAGGTAATAAGCCAGCTAGCCTCACTTTACTGGTGAGGTCTGGGTCCAGCCTCCACATGTATGTGCACATACATGCATAGATATCAGCAGCACACCGAGGAACATGCATGTGTATACACACCATACACACAAGGAAACACTTTCATGTGTGTATGTATGTAAATATGTAAAATTACAGATTTTGTGGTTGTGTTTCATAGGGTGGGCTCTGGAGATAGAAACTGGGTTATGCATAAGCAATCTTCCATTAAGCCTCACCTCCAGCCTAAAATGCCCAGATATGCAGTGATTTTTTAACAATTTTCTGTATTCATGTCACCAACGTTCAAAATAGCTGACAGGCAAGACATTTCTTATTCTTCTAGAAACTTCCCTTGCACTTTTTGTCCAGTCTCCTTCCCCACAGCTACCCAATGACTTCCATCAGCAAATACTACCAATACTTGTATTCCACGGAAATGCAACCTATGGTATGTGTTGGTGTTAGGGACACTGCCTGTGGCCGTGCTTCGTCAGCTGGGAATCCACTGTTCTCTGCCCCTTGGCAGTCTCTCTGCTCTCCCTGTCAGCACTGGGATCCACTGCAGTTCCCCCTCTGCTTTTTTTTTTTTTTCTTTTTTTGGTTTTTTGAGACAGGGTTTCTCTGTGTAGCCCTGGCTGTCCTGGAACTCACTCTGTAGACCAGGCTGGCCTCAAACTCA
>JADRCD010237090.1:0-19700 GCA_019843815.1 Montemys delectorum | reverse complement strand
TACCCCCAACACACACACACACACACACACACACACACACACACACACACACACACACACGCTCTGGGAACACTGACTTTACTGAGACCCAGCCTGCTGGGGAGGATGAAAGTACTTGCTTGTTTTTATACATAGCTTTTCTGGGTGGAGAGAAGTGTTCTTCATGGAGACTGAAACTTCTCAAATAGTAGCTAAAAGGCTCCTCCAGGAACAGGTTGCCTGATTTAGTGTTCCCCTAGTCATGGTGCCCAACAGTAACCTGGCTTTTGTAGCCAACACCACTCAATTAATAGGTAAGCTTTAGACATAGATTGAAAATTTCATTGTTCATATGGACCTCATAGTTTCAGCCAGATTTTTTAAAAAAACAGGACATTAAAAGAAAACTCTCATTAGAGTCCAGCAAAGGATGGACAGGCCTCCTTCCTTGGCTTGGCTTCAGCCCACTGTGACCTGTATAGGCAGGGATTTACCCACTATGAGATTGTGTTTGAAGCCGGGCAGTGGTGGCGCACTCCTTTAAGCCCCAGCACTTGGGAGGCAGAGGCAGGCAGATTTCTGAGTCCGAGGCCAGCCTGGTCTACAGAGTGAGTACCAGGACAGCCAGGACTATACAGAGAAACCCTGTCTCAAAAAACCAAAAAAAAAAATATGTTTGAAAGACATTCCCCACTGCTTCCCAGGCTCAGAGACCAGCAATTGGCAGTCATTACTTTCTCAAGTCACTACAGGCACTCCAGTCCTCCATACAGGCTGCTCCTCAGATTATCTGAGAGACTCAGTGGATCTCCGAGTCCACCACCAGTTTCCCCTGTTCCAGTCCAGTGATCCTGTCTAGGTCAGGCAGGTAGCCAAAGGGCCACCAAAACCACTGGGTAGGACTCTACATGGTGATTCTCTCCACTCCTAAGGCTGTGAAAACAGCTGCCCTTACGCCATGGATCCACCTCACCCAGGCCAAGAAAGTGGAAGCCAAATAAACTGTCTCTAGACTATGATGGATCCACTGAAATTAAAGTCTTACTGGGTCCCAGGCCCTTCCACTCCCTGCTTCTCTAACACCTAAAACTTGTTTGGTATGAATACAGTGTTATGGTCCAAACCTTATAGGCCTCAGGTTTGTACCTGGGAACTGAGGAAGACAGGATACAGGGAAGGTATTAAATAATAGAACTACAAACCAGAAACTCACATTCCATCCCGACCATTACTTGCTGATGCCCACTTTTATGTCTGGCTGTACTGGAAAAAAAGGAAAGATAGGGAGATTTATTTTTTGAGAGAATACAGAGTTTATAATTCTGTGCATTCCTGTGATTGCGTCCCCTAATTGCCAGGAATGAGGGACTTCCATTGTGAAAATTTGGCTTGTGAAACTTGCCAGGCCGGCCGATCTGGACCTCCCTCAACCCACAGGAGAAACGGGGTTCTAGTCAGTTCGACGAGGCGTAGGCGAAGAGTGACAAACAGAGCCGACACAAGGGTGTGTGAATCTGAGTGTATTTCTTTAAAATGGCATCAGACTTTTACAGTCATTGGAAAAGAGAAATGATAAATCTGGCAGCTTAGCTGTTGAGGTACATCTGAGGCTACCTGAAACACACTGGGTCTAAAGCAGCAGCCATCTCCTCTGGATAGGTGCTGCATCCCCCGGGCCCAAGCACTCTGGGCCCAGGGGACTGTGGACTGCATGTATTCTAGTTCATCTAAGTTCCAGTGTGAGTCCCCGTCCAAGAGAGAGTCCAAATCCAAGAGAGGGTCCCAGTCCAGGAGCGAGTCCAAATCCAAGAGAGAAGTGAGAAGCAGGCTTATACGGCATACAGGTGGGCGGGAGTTACAGCAAGGAGCAAAACTGATGTCAGTAGGCAAGTGACCAATACACAAAGTTGGTAGAATCAGGTAGCCAGGTGTGAAGCAGGCGGAAGAGAGCAATGGTGCCCTCCCCGCTGGGGCTAATTTGGTATTCCTATGCTAATTCTCTGGTTCTGCTGGAGGAAAGACTAGGAGAATTCGATCTAGCATTTCCTGCTAATTCTCTGGGTCTCTCTGGAGGGAAGCCCTTGGATTACTCTCTAGTAAGTAAAACAGTTCTGACTATTGTGGGGCTGCCCTAAGGAATGAGGAATGAGCTTGACCTCTGTTGTTAACTCTGAGGACAAAACCTGTCTGATAGGGCAGGTTCCTTGAGAGAATATTCCAAGCTAAAGGCATCTAGGAATTGAATTAGGATATATTGGAATCATTGTGCTGGCCAGGAAACAAGCCCAATCTTAGCCATTAATGAATCATTTCTTGGGGTACCTTTATGCCTAAATATGAGGGCGTGTTGACGACTGGAAAGACTAATCTGGAACACGTCTGAGCTAGGAGATGCCAGCGATTATCTTGAATACCCAGGAGGCACAGGCTCCCTTTTGGGGCCGTAACGCCTCTCGTCCTTGGTTAGGTTTTTACGCCCGATACTGCAGACGTGACTGGTGTAGACGAGTGTGCGTGGCAGAAACTAAGGCTTCCTGAAAATTTTCTTTAAAAATATTCTGGCCTTAGGGAAATAGAAAAAACCCCAGGGAAGCAGCCTCTATACCACAGGATAGAGAGTCTCTGGGAGCTGAGTTAATCATTCCCAGCCCAAAATCATCCAGGATTGGTAGTTATGCTTGGACACCTCTAGCCCTATACTGTATAGGGATAAGAACTCACCAGACTGTCAGCCTATTAACTGACAAAACTGTGTGGCTGAGGGCTGCCCAGATTGACGTGAGAGGACTTATAAGGGACTAAAACTTGTCTAATATCCAAAACCTTTAACCTAGGCACTTCCCCTTATTCTGATGCCTGCTATCCGGCCTTATAGGTTAATTCACATAGATGACGACATCCCTGGGCCTCTGAGGCTACTTTGGGGACATGTACTAATGGCTTGACTAAATGCGCCTCTTCTGATTCTTTCCAAAGTAAGCAGATAAGTTGATCAAGACCTATGTGCAGTAAAAGTTTGTTTCTGAATTAAAGTGTTAAATTCCCTTATAGAAATGGTCATACAGCCGGCGGTAGTGGCACACGTTTTTAATCCCAGCACTTGGGAGGTAGAGGCAGGCAGATTTCTGAGTTCAAGGCCAGCCTGGTCTACAGAGTGAGTTCCAGGACAGCCAGGGCTACACAGAGAAACCCTGTCTCGAAAACAACAACAACAACAACAACAAAAACCCAAAAAAACAAAAACAAAAAAGAAAGAAAGAAAGAAAGAAAGAAAGAAAGAAAGAAAGAAATGGTCCTACAAAACCGAGGGTGATTAGATTTTTTCATGAGATAAAGGAAACTATATGTATGGCTTTGAGAAAAACCTGTTTGTTTTCCTATGATAATTGATCAGGGGTAATTAGGGGAAAAAAATCTTGCCATAGTTGTAGGAAATAATTGGTACCAGTCTCTATTCTTTTGGCCCCCTGGATAAGTACTGTGTTATATGCTATGCCCACTCGTCTACACCAGTTACGTCTGCAGTATCGGGGGTAAAAGCCTGATCAAGGACAAGAGGCGTTATGGCCCCAAAAGGGAGCTTGTGCCTCCTGGGTATTCAGACAGTCGTTGGCATCTCCTAGCTCAGACGTGTTCCAGATTAGTCTTTCCAATCGTCAACACGCCCTCATATTTAGGCATAAAGGTACCCCAAGAAATGATTCATAAATGGCTAAGATTGGACATTGTTTCCTGGCCAGCACAATGTTTCCAACATATCCTAATCTATCTCCAAGCTGTCCTTAGCTCGGAATTTCTCTCAAGGAATCTGCCTTACCAGTCAGGTTTTCCTCAGAGCTAGCAACAGAGGTCAAGCACATTCCTTAGGGCAGCCCCACAATAGTCAGAACTGTTTTACTACTAGAGAGTAATCCAAGGGCTTCCCTCACTCAAGGACATTAGCTACAATTGGAACTTCCAGGTGTGTACCTCCAGCAAGACCCAGAGAATTAGCAGGAAATTCTCCTAGTCCTTGCCTCCAGCAGAACCAGAGAATTAGCATAGGAATACCAAATTAGCTCCATCGAGGAGGGCACCAAAGCTCTTTCCGCCTGCTTCACACCTGGCTACGACCTTGATGTATCGGTCACTTGCCTACTGACCTCAGTCTTGCGCCCCTTGCTGTAACCTCCCCTACCCCCGCCCACCTACGTGACTCTTGTCATTCGCCCTGTTTCCTGTATACCATATAAGCCTGCTTTTCACTTTGTGCTCTCTCTTGGACTCGAACTCACACTTGGACTTGGTTGGGACTCACACAGACTAGAACCAGAACTTAGATGAACTAGGACTTAGATTCATGTAGTCCGCAGTCTCCCGGGCCCCGAGAGCTTGGACTTGGGGGATGCAGCACCTATCCAGAAGAGGTTGCTGCTTTAGACCCAGTGTGTTTCAGGTGGTCTCAGATGTACCTCAACTGCTGAGCTGCCAGATTTATCATTTCTCTTTTGCAATGACTGTAAAAGAAGAAATACATTCAGATCCTGCACTTCCATGTGTCGTCTCTGCCATCATTTCTTCACCTACGCCTCATCAACCTGACTAGGACCCCATTTCTCCAGCGGGTTGAGGGAGGCCCAGATCAGCGGGCCTGCGGCACTGTAGGCACTGGCTGGGCCTTTAATTTTCATTCCAATTGGCTTAACAGCAAGGCCCTACATCTTAAACTAAAACAAGATTAAGTTTTTGTGATTTGATTCACTCACTAAGACAAGTGTGGGTAATGAATACCGGACAGTATTTCATATGCTGATTTGGATTGGTTCCTTATGGATGCTTCGTGCTTCATCTGGAATCATGTGAAAGATGCAAAGTGTGGGGCCTGTGAAGCTGGAGTCACGGCTCAGTGGTTAAGAGCACTTGCTGGTTTTACAGTACCTGGGTTCACTTCCCAGCACCTACATCAGGTAGCTCACCTGTAACTCTACTCCCAGGGGCTCTGATGCTCTCTTCTGGCCTCTAAGAGCAAGAGCACACTTTGGACTTAGCACTTCCTCTTTTGACCTTACCTCCTTTCACTCACTCAACCTGCCCACTCACATCCAACTAACTCAGACAGACACTCACTCATTCTAGCTCTTCCTTCAGTCTGCCAACCCCAGAACCTTTGATATTTATTTGGCTAACTCTCATGCCCCCCTCCTATACCTCTGTTCAGCTCACTCTGCTCAGGCAGGCTGATGCTTTCTAGTGTCACAGGCTTTCCCCTCTGCCAATTCCATTGCCAAAACTTCTGAACCTGTTTACTTTTGATTTTTCTACTGCCCCCAAGTGCTAACATCTGCTTTATTTATTTATTTATTTATTTATTTATTTATTTATTTTGTTTTTTCAAGATAGGGTTTCTCTGTGTAGCCCTGGCTGTCCTGGAACTCACTCTGTAGACCAGGCTGGCCTCAAACTCAGAAATCCGCCTGCCTCTGCCTCCCAAGTGCTGGGATTAAAGGCGTGCACCTCCACTGCCCGATGTAACATGTTTTATAAAGTGTAAAAGTTATAGGTTTTCCTAACATTCCTGTCAGGGTCAGAGTGTCCCTGTCGTCCCTGAGAATTTGACCTTATCTGAGTAACAGTCTATTTTCCGAGGAACCAAGGAGTGTTCTCGGAAAAACCATAAAATGTTTTGTCAACGCTTCCGCTCCGGCCAGGTGTGAAGCCAGGTGTACACCCCCCGCCCCACTTCCTCTTAACGCTTCCTTGCTCTGCAAGTATAATTGTCCTGCCCTTCTGAAGTAAAGTTGAGGCTTTGACAACCGTTTTTTGCTTGGCCTTGTTCCTCTCTCTCGCCCATTTCTTTCAGGCTTCGTCCCCTTCGGACCCTGGTTAATTACTCGCCCCGCGGGCCGGGGCACATTCCTAGGATTTGAAAGCATTTTACCATAAACAGCATCTCATCATAACTTAAATGTTAACACTTTTTCTTATGGCTATCGACTGTACTGATGGCCCTTATGTGTGATGGCACCATAGACTGTTCAAGCACAGAAACTCCTACCTATTATGATTCATGTTCATTTCTAGGGGCAGAGGTTAACTTTGGGGTTTTTATTCAACAGGTACAAATACAAGCCAGGCACAACCAGTCACTTCAATGGTTACTGGTACCCTGACCTGCAGGGTACTGACCCATGCCGGGTCAACAAACATGTGAAAACAAGAAAATCAATTCCAAATATTTTAAGAGTTTTATTAGATTTTTCTCTCATTTTTGGTAGTGACATTTATTTTCTCCAAAGATGTTTAAAATCCTTTCATTTCTCTTCCCCTACTTTGCTACCTTCTTCATCTGTATGGAACAAAATCCGTTGTGTACAGAATTCACTAATTCAGCGAATTGGTACGTGATAGGGTATGTATCCAAACCCGACAAGAGCCACCTGAATTAGAAAGACAAACCATATGGCACAATGGGTGCTTCTTGGATTCCAGTCAGAAGGAAAGGCAGCAGAAGCCCTTGCTTGCCTCTCTTGTCTTCTCTTAAGAAACAGGAAAGCAAAAACCATTTATAGGAATCTGGTGGGAATGTGCTCAGAACACAGTGCCCATATATCAAGTACACACACACACACACACACACACACACACACACACACACACAAGCACACATACACACAAGCACACATACACACAAGTAAACACACACAAACAACTACACATACACATACACATTTACAAGTACACATACACAAACTACACACACACACACACACTCTCTCACAGGCTTTCAAAACAGGAAATCAGACCAAATTGGGCAATGTAGAGAAAAGGTAGAAGCAGGAGCTTTAACAAAAACTGTAAGCAAGCTCAGTGTGGTGGCCTGTGCTCACAGTTCTGGCACTCAGAGGCCGGGGCACAGGGGTCGGGGTGGGGTCATTGTGCATTTGAGGCCACACTGGAGGATAGAGGGAGACCTTGTCTCAAAAGTCAATAAAACACAAAATAAACATAAATGTTGAGAGGTTTGGAAAGAAGGGTGCTTAAATGAATGCCTGATAGAAACTATCAAAAAGTTCTTCTATCACAAACCCCCAGAGGCCACTTAAATCCTTTGTAAAAATCTATCTACAGAGACATTTGCCCAGTAGCTGGCCCTTCAACCTTGGGATACGTAGTTTATTTACCCTTGTTCCTAAGTATATATGCTGATCCTCCTCTTCTTTGTCTTTGAAAATGTTTCCTTGCTCCATCACATTGAATATACTCACAGTTTACTCTGACCTGTAGATTTCTCTTGAAATGTTGTGCTATTTCCAAATAAGTAACTTTTTCTTGCTTTTTATTTAGGTTGAAAGTAATTAGGAATCATATGAAAATTTGATCGTAGCAATGGGGTTTTTCAGCCACGGAAAAGGAAGGGCAAACCATTGAGGAATAAATTTAGCTACATTTCAGTAGGGAGCTGGACTCACTGGAGGCTCTCCTGCTCCCTCTGGTGCCAGTGTACGGTTCTCCATGTAGGTAAGGACATGTGGAACCAGGCTGGCTTGCAGCCTGGAGGCTGATATTACTTTTGTGCTGCCTTAATTTTGAGAACTTTGATGGCTGCCGAAAAAGTGGCCAGACTTACAAGAAAATGGTACATACACACACACACACACACACACACACACACACACAATAGAATTTACTCCACTCTAGGAAGTGACGAGGTCTTCATGCCGTCTGTAAAATAGATGAACTAGAGAACAATCCATGTCACACCCTCTCTGTCAGAATTACATTATGTGCCCATCTAAGTATGACCTGCCCCCTCCTCTGAAAGGCTAGTGCTAGTGAGGCAACAGAGGCTGGCTGGTAGTGCAGTTTCGCCATCAGCATCATATCCAGGCATGGGGGAGGCTGTTTTGGTAGGGTCTCCTTTAGTGTAGCTCTCTGGATCAGAACACCTGACAGTTTCACCTGACAGTTTCAAGGAATCATGTGCTCTCACTTCCCACCCCTATTTAATACACACTGGTGAAACCTAGTCCAGATAACCACAAAGGGCATTCCTGTTCCCAAGAGGAACACATTTAACTCAGCCTCTTTACTCTGACGTCAAGCTGAGTTCCTTAATCAGAGCCTATTTTGATTCCCTGGAAGGTCTATTTCCAATTGCTAGCCAGGCTGGCTTATAGTAACTTCAAAAAAAGGAGAAAACAAACAAACAAACGAACAAACAACCCAGCTTAATGGGCTTCCCCAGTTTCCAAGCTCCTATCTCAAACTCCACATTCTGTAATTCTATTTTTGTTAAAATTCTGACTGATACAAAACTTACTGAAAAGAAGCTGACCCCATTACCACAGAATCTTTTTAAACCTCCACTTAATTATAAGTTTGGATCTTACAATTGTGATCCCTGTCAGGTAAGGAACGGTGCAGCAGCCAGGTGTGGGATTTTGATGTAAGGAATTCCAGAGGGCATAGATGGGGGGGGGGGGGGGGGGGGGAGGGGAGGCCTATAACCCTTAGAGAAGCCAGCCATTTCTATCTGCCAGGCCTCTTTAATTTGGAAAGTCTCAGAGGTGTGATGCCTCTCATCACAGCAAGGAAGCTCCTGATCTACCTTGGGGACTTATTAAACTTAGAATAGTCTAGGGAATAGCCCAATTACTAACACAAGTAAAACAGCAGCTGTGTTTTAAGGAAGGCGCCAAGCTATTAGACTCATAATGACTCAGCAAAACACTGCTTCTCCAGGATTCCACCAGATGGCTCTGTCAACACAGACCAAAGGGAGATCTCTGCTAAAAGAAACAAGTCTGAAATGATCTGCAGTGGGGATCCAAAGGATTACTTGTAGGTCAAGGGTAGCAATGACATCATTCCCTGAAAATGAGGTTACATACTAAGCCCTTCCATAGCCCATAATCATTTAGAGAAGGAGCAAGCTAGACACAATGTGCTGAGCTCTGGATGTCACTGAAGATGGCATGAGAAGCCAAGTGATTGGTGGTTGGTGGCAAATTTACTGACTATACTTGTGGTCAAGCAAATGGAGATGAAGTGGTGAGAAAAAACGAACACTCAACTAGTTTGGGAAGAGAACCATCACAGCACTGACATGTAAGTTAAGGCAGGGGGATCTGGGTGGGGAGAGGCTGTGTCACCTGGTAATTCCAGGTCAGCCTAGACTGCAGTGTAATTCTTGTTTCAGTGTAACAGTCATGATAACAAAGATGATCATGATGAGACTATCAGAACTCTACACCAGGAGCACAGGATTTCTGGGCTAGGGTTCTCGTGGCCTCTGGCACTCTGTCTAGTTCAAGTGACAGCAAGCTAGAGTGACCACTGGAGAAATGTGGCTGCTGTCACGGTGAGCTTTTAACACAAAAAGACCAGTTTCCAAAGCCAGTGAACCAGCAAATTGGGCCAAATAGAAACCACCTCAAATGTGAGAATGGTCATTGCTGTAAGCCACTGTTTCAAAGTTTATTACATAAAACATAATGTGTTAAAGTCAACAGACCAGCCTAATAATAGTTTTGCCTTTTGCATATTAAAATACTAAATGTTTTTTTTCCTAAACTAGGATGCCTCTCGTCACTATGCAGTTATAATTTGCTTTGCATTTATTTTCTTTCTTTCTTTCTTTTTTTTTTTTCGAGACAGGGTTTCTCTGTGTAGCCCTGGCTGTCCTGGAACTCACTCTGTAGACCAGGCTGGCCTCGAACTCAGAAATCCGCCTACTTCTGCCTCCCAAGTGCTGGGATTAAAGGCGTGCACCACCACCGCCTGGCGGCATTTATTTTCTATCAAATCACTGGATATATGCTATTGGTTAACTGCTTCTATCACTGCTGAGATGGCTCATATGGTTTTACATGTTTTAATGTTTGTTAGCCATCTGTATTTCATCCTTTGAAAACTCTGCTTATTTTGACCCTATTTTTAACAACCAACCAAAATATATCAGAGAATAAAAATTGAAATTATAAGCACTTAGACTATGTGCTGGTGGGGTGCTTGCCTGGGCTTGGATGCTTCCTGTGGTTTTAGGACCTAAGTACTGAGAGATCCTGGTGGTCGTCTGTGCTCTGGCCGGTGAGGAAGAGGAGGCCTTGGTGCTCAAGCTGGCTACATTGATGTGATACACAAGGAATGGATTGGGACTCCCCCTGAATTTTAGAATTGCAATCTGCACCCCCCTGCCCAGTGGAAAAAGAGGTTGGAACAAGGCTCATCAAACAAAGGGAAAGACTAGAACAGTGGTTCTCACCCTGTCAGTCATAACCCCTCTGGGAGGGGGGGTGTCAAACCACCCTTTCCCAGAGGTCACATAACAAATATTTACATCACAGTTCATAACGGAAGCAAAATTATAGGTACAAAGTAGCAACAAAAATGGTTCCATGATTGGGAATCACCACAACATGAGGAAATGTGTTAAAGGCTCACACTGTTAGAAAGGTTGAGAACCGCTGGACTAGACTGTGACACTCCGCTGGTCACTCAGCTGTGGCTCTGCACCTGCTTCTAGCCAGGTACTCCCAGGGGAAACAAGATTTCAACAAAGCCTCTCAGTTATTCCCAGCATGTCTCCGCTGCAGAGAACTGAACTCTCCTAAGAAGTCAGTCACGATGAAACAGCCACTGCAAGCTAAAGAGCTTTGCTTAAAACAGGCTGAGATGCAAGCTGTGTGCCCCTCTATAGCAGCTGTGATGTGAATCTATTAAAGTTCCTTAGTTTTGTCTGAGTTTGGCTGGGAGTGTGAATAATCTCCCTGTAGTGTGGTGGAACAGAGATGGATGGGAGGTAACCTTGACTTTCCAAGCTGGGAGAGTGGGAGGAGTGCAAGGATAGAGTTTTCCAACCTCACAAAGGATGGGCACATGTACAAAGGAAGGATGCTGCGGACACAGGGAACAGGCAACACATAGTACTAGATACAAAAGCATGAGGCTGCATGCATTGAAAACAATGGCCAGAAAGCTATACTTTAAGACATTGGGCTCTGTACAGTGCATATCTGAACTGTAAATTTATCTGGCAACCAGCTTTCAAAGTTCATCCAATCACTTTGTGGCTTCTTCTTCCTAAAGCTAACTTTTCATTTAAAAAAAAATTGACACTTTTGTTATGGAAAGTGAATGGGACCAGTCAGAACAACAGATCAATGGCCTATCGAGCCATCATTATAGAGGATTCCTGCAGCAGCAGATCGAAACAGATACAGACATCCATGTCCATACATTACATGGAGAAAGCACAAATGGGACATCTCCATCAAATCCCTTCCCTCACAGTTTGGGAAACCCCATGGAAGAGAAGGTGGAAAGACTGGAGGAGCCAGAGAGGATGGAGGACTCCAGGAGACCAAGGCACTCTGAATCAACCAAGCAAGGCTCATGAACTCAAGAGACTGAAGCAGCAAGCACAGGGCCTATATGGGTCTGCACCTCTGTATATATTACAGGTTATAGCTTAGTATTTTTATGGGACTCCTGAGTATGTGAATAAGTGTCTCAATTCATTTTTTTAATTGGATATTTTATTTACATTTCAAATGTTAACCCTTTTCCTGGTTTCCTCTCTGCAAACGCCCTATACCATTCCCCCTTACCCTGCTTCTATGAGGGTACTCCCCAACCCACCTACCCACTCCCACCTCACCACCCTAGCATTCCTCTATACCAGGGCAAGCCTTCACAGGACCAAGGGCCTCTCCTCCCATTGATGCCAGATAAGGCCCCTTCAGCTCCTTCAGTCCTTCTAACTCCTCCATTGGGGTCCCTGTGCTTAGTCGACGGTTGGCTATGAGCATCCGCATCTGTTTTGGTCAGGATCTGGTAGAGCCTCTCAGGAGACAGTTGTATCATGCTGTATCAGCAAGCACTTCTTGGCATCCTCAATAGTGTCTGGGTTTGGTGTCTGGATGGATTCCTAGGTGGGCAGTTTCTGGATGGCCTTTCCTTCAGTGTCTGCTCCACTCTTTGTCCCTGTATTTCCTTTAGACAGGAGCAATTCTGGGTTAAAATTTTTTGGAGATGGATGGGTGGCCTGATCCCTCAACCTGGGGGTCATGCCTAACCTCTGGATATGGTCTTGACAGGTTTTCTCCTCTTTGTGGGGTATTTCAGCTAATGTCATCCCTGTGGGGTACTGGGGAGGAGCTCTCACTTTCTTGGCATCTGGGACTTTCTGGTTGCTACGCCCAGTTCTCCATATCCCATTGCTACACACCTCTGTTCAATTTCCTGACCCTCTGTACATCTCCTCTATCTCCTCCTATACTTGATTCTTCCCCTCTTTTTCCTCTCCCCCTCTTCTCTTCCTCCCAAGTCCCTCTCACCCTCTATTTCCTGTGATTATTTTGTTCCCCCTTCTAAGTAGGACTGAAGCATCTACTTTTTGGTCTTCCTTCCTCTTGAGTTTCATGTGGTCCGTAAGTTGTATCGTAGGTATTCCACGCTCTTTTCTTAATATTCATTTATCACTGAGTGCATATCATGTATGTTCTTTTGTGAGTTACCTAACTCAGGATGATATTTTCTAGATCCATCCATTTGCCTGCAAATTTCATGAAGTCATTGTTTTTAATAGCTGAGTAGTACTCCATTGTGTAAATGTTCCACATTTTCTGTATCCATTTCTCTGTTGAGGGACATCTGGGCTCTTTACAGTTTCTGGCTATTATAATATGGCTGCTATGAACATGCTGGAGCATCTTCTGGGTACATGCCCAGGAGTGGCATTGCTGGGTCTTCTTATGCCTGCTCTTGTAACTCTTTCTTCTGCTGGACTGCCTTGTCCAGTCTCAACTGATAGTTTTTGCTTTATCTTATATTTTATTTTGTCATATTTGGTAGCTATCTCTTAGAAGCCTGTTTTATTTTAATCAGAGAAAGAAAGGGAGTGGATCCTGATGAGAGGGGAGGTGGGAGGAGCTGGGAGGGGCAAGAGTAGGAATTGTAATCAGGGTTATTAAGTGAGAAAGGAGTCTGTTTTCAAAAAAGGCATGGAGAAGTGTGTGTGGGGGTCTACTTTCATTCTTAAGAATATCCACAAGTCAAGGGCAATGTGTAAGGGGCCCAGGTTAAATCTCTAGTGTTACAGAAAAAGAAACAGATGAGGAAAAGCTGTCTTTTTAAAAGTCACTAAAAAAATATTCAAGTGAAGTGTTTTTGAGTTCTGAATCCACCTATCCCTCAACAAAAAATAAGCAAGTCTATAGTTCACACCCTGTTTGTTAGCCACTTAATATCTAAAGACTGAAGGCAGTTTGCTCTTTGAAGCATTGTATGTTTTTCTTTTCAAGCTATTTTGAAATTTGAATGATTTTATTTGTGGTGCTGGGAATACAACCCAGGGTGAATGTACGCTGAGTAAATGCCGAGCCCCAGGGTGAATGTACGCTGAGTAAATGCCGAGCCACTGAGCTCCACAGCTCCAGCTTTTTAAGATGCTTGTGGAAATTTCAATTTTTATGCCCCAAGGAAATTTCTAGTATGTCATTAAATTAAGTGGAACCTAAATTTGTAATCAAAATCTAGTGAGGTCAGGATATGATTACATTATGAATGGCATTTCTAGAAGTATCAAGAGCCAACTCTTGTTTTTTTGTTTTTGTTTTGTTTTTTGAGACAGGGTTTCTCTGTGTAGCCCTGGCTGTCCTGGAACTCACTCTGTAGACCAGGCTGGCCTTGAACTCAGAAATCTGCCTGCCTCTGTCTCCCAAGTGCTGGGATCAAAGGTATGTGCCACTACTGCTCGGCTTTTATTTATTTACTTATTTTTTCAAACGGGTGGTTGTGAGCCACCATGTGGATGCTGGGATCTGAACTCAGGACCTTCGGAAGAGCAGTCAGTGCTCTTACCCGTTGAGCCATCTTGCCAGCCCAAGAGCCAACTCTTTTTGTCCTTGGACATATACAAAAATTATATCTAGACTTCATTATTTATCTATTTGGCAAACTTTCATAAACAAGAAAATGCTAAACTGCCCACGCCCAAGTGGAAAGATTACAGTTTCTAAATCTGTGAAGTCTTACAACAATAACATACTTAGAAATGTTATGAATTATGAGGAGTATTCTCCTAGGCCAGTGTGTAAACATCTGTTTATTTTCTATTAATATCACTTTTGTATACTTAGACTGTGTATGTGATCCACAGTAGAAAAGCCTGTGCCAGGACTGCTATGTTGAAAACTGATGGGCAATATCACTGACTAAGTATAGAAACATGGCCAAGTCACTTAGTATCTCATCTCATTTTTAAAAAAAGTGTAAGTCTCACACTTATTTGTCTTTGTGTTTGTGTAGGGGTGCATATATCTCTTAGTGTGTGGGTGCAGGTTAGAGGACATTGTGTAAGGGTGCGTATATACCACAGTGTGTGGGTACAGGTTAGGGGACATTGTGTAAGGGTGCGTATACACCACAGTGTGTGGGTGCAGGTTAGGGGACATTGTGTAAGGGTGCGCATACACCACAGTGTGTGGGTGCAGTTAGGGGACATTGTGTACAGGTGCGTATACACCACAGTGTGTGGGTGCAGGTTAGGGGACATTGTGTAAGGGTGCATATACACCACAGTGTGTGGGTGCAGGTTAGGGGACATTGTGTAAGGGTGCGTATACACCACGGTGTGTAGGTGCAGGTTAGGGGACATTGTGCAGTAACTGGCTTGCTCCTTAGACCATGTAGGTCCTGGGACTTGAACTCAGGTCTCCAGGCTTGGCAGCACGTGACTTTACTTACCCAGTCATTCCACTGGCTCTCAACATAGATTTTTCTTTTTAATCATAAAAATGAGCATTGGACAGTGCTGATTCAAACCTTTCTGGCTTTAATATTTTGTGGGTAAAAGGGAAACAAAGACAATAACTGCATGCTTTCAAGACTGTGAATTCAAAAACATAAACAATGTCCCAGTCATATACTACCTTTATCTATCAGGTAAGAACACACCTGTTGGTCAGCTTTACATTTCTCAAGGGGTGAACTGACTGTCAAAAGGACCCTCCCAGCTCCAGTACTTTGTGCTAAATGTGTGAACTGAGCTAAACAGTATACTTAGATCAGTGGGATTCTAAATTTAAAGGCAGAAAATTCCCTTGATCCGCGCTGTTCGGAAGCTTGTGTTCCCTTCAGTAGGAGATGATCAAGCGACAATCTACACTCATACTGAATTCATTTGCTTGGTTTCTCAAGTAAAGTTTTCAATATTTTACAATCAATGAATTATTTTCAAAACTCATTATTAATCATCCTGTCCCTTTCAATTTCCCACTGCCCACTTCTATCTTATGCGAACAAACAGAGTCCCTTCCTTGATTTTCTTAGGTAAGGCAAAAATAATTAACATCTTCACATTGTATAGCGTACATTTTGGAAGAACCTGCCTTAGAAGCTCAGTGTTTCTCGTGCTCCGTTTACAGCGGCTTCTGCTCCCCAGGAGTCTGCTGCAGTCACCGCCTTCTGACCCTGGAGCACTCAGTAGATATACTAATGTCTAGCATTGCTTATACCATATGCCCACTGCTCGTTAAGCTCATATGGTTAATAGCTCTGTGAAAGAAACTTCCACACACAGCATGGGATAAAAAGGATGAGGTTCATTTAAAATAAAATTTAAAGGTAGCATGGCTCACATGGAAGACTAAGGAGTTTATGAGTAGAAAGAGAAAGCAAAAAAAAAAAAAAGTATGTGTATCCCATGTATATGAGTGGCTCCTGTGAAACACAGTAAATATGAACACATGACTTTGGCTCATTCCTTTGCATGTGTGCCACTTTTTTTTTTTTTTTTTAAATAGAAATTAGTCACTTAATGTACATAATGTAGTCTCTGCCTTTCCAGGCTAGCGGTTTCACAACAGTCTCATGGGAAATGTTATTCACCTTGAGATGTGGCTGGATGAGTGAACAGTGGAGCATCAACCATATTTAACAAAAGACGTGAGAATTAGAGTTAACCTGAAGCTAACAACGTGGAGAAATAAGCAGCACAGTCCCACACGAGTACAACATGCATTATTATGTCAAGATTCAAGGTTAACCCACAGCACGCAGGTCTCTCCTCGGCTGAGTGTCCACATGGGAGGGGCGATTTTATCGAGACCCAAAGCTATAGTAGTAAGGTTCATCAGGGCGGAATCCATATGCAGTGGCAGGACGTCCAAGGATTCCCACTGGCTGACCGAAGCCATCCATTCCAAGGCTGCAAAGAGAAAGGCAGGTTAGAAGCTGCTCTGCTTTTAACCACAGCAGGTCACTGTCAGGGCCCCAGAATGTCACATTTCAGATTCTCTGATGGCGACATAATTTTCAGAGATATTATTAACCTTTTATAGTCTCATTAAAATGTAGGTAATAAAATATATACCTCTGGTAATATATGTCCAAATATCAGAAACCCATCAGGAAGGTCTGTTCCAAATAAAGCAGAAGACTCAATTGAAAACAACTTGAATTAAAAAATTATCCATATATGTGGCTCTTATGAAAGAATAGGAAAAAAAAACCACATTCAAGCAATGAGCAGCATTTGTCTACTAGGAGATGGTAACAGTGGCAAGAGTTTGCTGACTATTACAAGGTCTCTTTGTCTTGTGGAATAGAGAGAGACTAACCCCCAATTAATAAGATACGCAATCTGAGTTTTAGCACTGAACTCCCAACACATCTAAGCTATATGAGCTTGAAAGAACAAGAGAGAACTCTATACAGCCTGCAAACCAGCCAGAGTTGATCTGTAAACTCTGAAAGCCAAATTGTGTATCTCTTCCTTTTTAGTGAAAGCACACTGGATGCTCCCATTCACTCTGCAAACAGAGGCCCTCCGGCCACAAAGAGCCTGCAGCGCAGGTACAGTTTGCTCTCAATTCACAATTTTGTTTTGTCTATGAATAAATGGTTAGAAGAAAATCTGTTCTACAAAAGCATTTTAGCAAAGAATTACCAAACCCTGAAGAAAAGGACAAAACGTTCATTTGCCAGGCAGGTATAAGCAGCTTCAGCATGCTCATGCATACACAGCTCATGCAGCAGATGCTAGCTGAGCTCAATCGAAAACCAAATCATTTATAATGCAGAAATTAAGCTTTGAAAACATAAAGCATATTTAAATGAATTAAGATTATGTGACCTTTGACTAAGCAGAAAGACAATTTCACCAACAAAATGTCAATCTGATTAAAAATATATTCACATTTATATTAACTTCTTCTTATAAAGTAAGCTTATATTGAGATGCTAGTAAGTATTAAAATGCTAGCAGCACATATGTTCAAGTGTTTGTATATGTACCAGACTATATCTAAATAGTAAGTCTGTATCTTACTTTGAAATCATAAAAATATAAATACCTGTACTTTGCTCCACTGAAAAGATTAAACTTTGAGGTAAAGGGAAAAATAATATTCTAGAGGTAGCTTTAAAGAGGGTAGGGGGTTTAGAGTAATCAGAATGTATTATATACATGTATGAAACTGTCAAAGAACAAATTTAATTCATAAAAAGATAACCCAGAAATTGGTGGACTCAGCAAACTTCTATTTATTCACAGGGTCCATGTATTCAACATCAGAGGAGCAGCTGTCTGCTGACCACTTCTAAGCACTTTGACAGCACATCCATGCATTTTCATAATACCCTAACATGGAAGGGGTGATTATAGCTGATCGATTTGAACTTACTCCTTCCCCATCTTTCTTCTTGGTACTTTGGACACTCCTTAACACCTCTTAAGAGGCTGACAGGTGGGGACATACCAGGCCACATTAATTTGTTGTCATTTCTCAATCTCAAACCTTGTTTTGAGATTTGGAAATCAAGGCTTGTAGTAGATTATTGAGCAAAGAAAGCACTTTTGAAATTGACTGTCTATGAGAGGGTTTTGGGAAATTCCACATGAAGGGTGATGATTGGTAGGCAGTCTGTCATGCTGGCACAGAATAAGACAGCAGAGGCTGTCACCCTTCCTTTGCTCTGCATGGCTGAACCATCGGACCTTTGCAGGCCAGTGCTCCCACTGAGAAAGGGACTTAGCAGAGTCTCAGAGACTGAGACTGCTCTGCATTCAAGCTGAGTGACTTCTTTTCCATACTTCTATGGTGGATAGGCAATCCCCTCATTACTGTTTTCCTATGTGGCTTGTCAAATGAATAAATACATTTAGATATGTCTATATGTAACACTTTTCACTATATATGTCAAATCCCATTCCCCCTTTTTTGAATACACCAGTTACATTGCCAATAAGAGCCTATATCCCCAGGTAAGTGAAGATAAAACTCACCCTTAGGTGTGGAATCTTTTAGTATCCCTGTGTTTAGGTCACTGTGGCAGGTTCTGTGTCTGCAGCCAAGAGTTCATGGCCCTTGAGTGTTCTCTCTCTCTCTCTCTCTCTCTTTTTCTCTCTCTCTCTCTGTATATGTGTGTGTGTGTGTGTTTGTGTGTGTGCGCGTGTGTCTCCCAGGAAGAAAATGAAACTAACTCTTAAAAGTGGCTCCTTTTGATTCATCCTTCATGTACTGCAGACGAAACATTTAGAGGATACTTGCAATGTTTAAGCGGCTTGGAGAGTAGTGCGATGCTGCAGAACCTTTTGTAGTTGTGGCCCTCTTTTAAACTAAGTTAGCTGTGATGCTATGGTTGTCTTCTTGAGTCTCTTACTGGGTTATTCTAAAGAAGTGGAGGTCAGGGCTGTCCATGATGGTAGAACTTGAAGACAGACAGATATTCTTTTGGATCACATGGACATTAATTCTACTTCCTTTCTTCATAAAAGAATTCAGCATTATTAATGGGGATTCTGGCTCAAAGCTTCAAGAGTCTAACAGTAAGTATATCTTAAATGGAAGTAGACAGTATTTGCGGTCAGTTCTTCTGGAAGGGATGGAAACACAAATACAAGGCTACAGTGATGCAGACAACCTGTGCCTTTCTCACTCGGGAGGACTTGACTTGGCATTAATAGTATCAGGGACACTTGTGTGTCCTGACCAGGGACCTAGGAACCCAAGGAAACTAAGCTGTTATGTGTGACCTCTGATCTTTGCCTGGCTACTGATTTAGGTAATAGTTTGTAACATGTGGCTATAGATGGTACTCAAGTATAATCTGCTTAGTGTGTCTCTGTATGTACAAATTCTCTTTCTGCTGCTCTGAAACTACATAAACCCTGTAAACCCTTCTATACTAGTACACGCAGCCACTACACTGCTGTCTTCTTGTGACTTTTAGTGATATTTAACTTTTGTCTTTAGTGTTCAGATAGAATATTTTAAATCATTTAATTACTGAAATCCAGTAATTGATAACAGATAATTCTAGTCCAAAGAAAAAGGCTCTCTGGTTAAAAAGATAACAAGGGATGGTAATGTCAATAAATCAATCTTCTATTAAGTTTTATACCCAAGAACAATAACTTTAGGGAATCCTGGAGAAGAAAATGAAAAAAAAATCCTTAAAGTGGAAAGTATTCTTATAATTCAACAATAATATAATATTGAGCACATTTAGAATTTGGTTTTATAAATCTACAGACTTCACTGTCACAGAGAAAGCAGAAGATGGAATTCTGTCCATATATATAGGGTCTGAAACAAGTCCTCAAGCAACATTCACTAAGATTCTCAACTTGCAATGATTCAGGGGAAACAAAATCTGAGAAGGACAGGTGGCTCTGGACATGCAGCAGAGTGCAGGGAAACGGCAGCCACAGGAAGCCTGGCATACTCAGGTTCTGC
>JADRCD010237089.1:0-15086 GCA_019843815.1 Montemys delectorum | reverse complement strand
GAGTGTAGATCAGTGTTATATATTCATAGCTCTAAAACAGGTGCCCACTGTAAGCTTACAAACAAGGGGTTAAATAGAGTGCAGCCCAGTGCTCAAGGAGTTTCCAAGGTGACCTGTTCTATAGTCCACTGGTGTAAATTATACAGGTAAAACATTTGTTCCATGGATAGGCATGTAGTCAGTGAACATATGTGTTCTAAACATCTCAAATGATTCAAAAGGCCAGTAAATGTGCTTCGTTGCAGTTGAAGACATGCAGTCTAATGGCTACTTCTATATTCATGCTTTTTTCCTCCTTTAAATTCTTGCTACGAACCTGAGGGGCGGTTCAGATCATCCATGGTGAGGAGGAAAGACAGGTTAGGAACTAGTTCATATGTACCTGGTCTGTGTCCATGGGTTTTCCACTCACCATAATGTCCATACAGAATGAACCAAGTGTATAGTCTGGAGCCTTACTACAGCCAGCCTTGGAATCCAGCCGACACACTGGCAGCCTCTCCAGTGCCTCTGTGCCCCACATAGTCTACAGCAAGGCTTGGTAAGCCTTTGTCCACTGCCACTCCTTTCATCCAAGGATTTACATCACCTCAGTGTGTAGATAGATAAAATATATAAGTCAAACATTTCCTGATAACCAGAAAGATTTATTTCAAAACAATTACTTGGTATACATAGAATTTTACCATTTATTTAAGGAAAAGATCAAATTTGCCAACTAATTAGATAGATGTGCTTATTTTTACAGAAAGATTTAAATGCTGGCTGATGTATTTGCTACTGCAGGAGGTTGAGCATCTTGCAGTTAGTCACAAAGCTATTAAGTGGTGAAACTGAGTGGGGCTTAATCTACCCTCTTCCCACAGTTTCTGCTTTTTCCACTCAGCACTGTAGACATGAGTGGTTTTAGTGCTCAGCAGCTTTGACCAAGCCCTTGCCGTGTACGGCATGCTGCACTTGATGCTCTGAGTTAGTACCGGAAGGTACAGAATTCCACAGTTCTCCCTGTATAATTTAATGGTAGAGTTATTATAATAGCCTGAGAAAAAGAACCGGCATTTGACTTACTTAACTGTATAAGCACAAGGAAAGCAGGGTTGCCACGGTGAAATAAACGTCAGCATTCACAGTGAGCAACGTGAAGCATTATCTGGTTGCTATCTAACAGCTCTCTGAGAAACCCTTTAGTGTCTGTTCCCATTGGTGTCTTCCAGTCCTTTGCCTCCCTATGTGTAACTGCATTCAAGTCTCAAGTTGATTTTACTGATTTTTTTTATTTTTATTTTTGATGTGTGTGAATGTTTGCTTATGTATGTGTATGTGCAGCACAAGCATGCCTGGGGCCCAAGGATGCCAGAGGTGTTTGGATCCCCTAGGACTGGAGTCACAGACAGTTTTGAGCTGCCATGTCAGTGTTTGGAACCAAACTAGGTCCTCTGGGAGAACTTCGGGTACTGTTAAGCACTGAGCAGTCTCTCCAACTAGCCTCTATTGGTTTGAGGAGGAGATAGTGACAGCTGCCCATGGCTTTCTGTTCTAGCTGCTGAGGGGCTTGCCATCCAATCTTCCTTCACTTCTTATCCTAGCTTGGGGGCTGTGCCCTCTGCTCTGTTGTTCCTGCTCCTTTTCTTCCTGACTCACTGCCTCCTCTGTCCCTGGTGCCCCAGAGTTCTTTGGTCTCTCTAGTCCTTATAACATGTCCTATGTTAAGGTTGACATCTGAGTCTCCATCTTCAGCCAGCATTTGTCACCTAACTTTATGTTTCTCAGAGTATCATCAAGCGCCCCACATTGTCCATGGAAGAAGTGCAGTTCATCATCCCTCGACTAGTTAAAGGTACTAGTTAGTGGTCAGCACCGGAAACCCAAGGCTTAGCCTTACATCCTACCTCTCCCTCTGCTAGCCCCTGTGATTCCCCCAAACCTTGCTCGCTAAAGCTGTCTTGATCCTCCAAAGCTCAGTGAGTGTCTCCTGGGATATTAGTTCACGTCTTCATTATCATGCCTATGTTTTTACGGCATCTTCCTAGCGACTTTGCTCTTGGCCCTGGTTCTGTCATATCTGTGGTATAATCAAACACCAAGAGGAGTCAAAAAACCAAACAAGTTACATTCCCCTCCTCAAAGGAGCTCTTTCCTACTCCGCTCAGCCACTAATGGAGTATGCAGCAGTTCCTGCCTATAGCTGCTTTGGCACCACCAGGTTTCTCAAAGTCATTCATAGGGCACTGCACTCTTGCCCCTGTGCCTTTCTCAGGCATTGCTTCTTCCCATTCACCATCCTCCTTTTTATTGATTCATTTTGGTGACTGATAGTTGGAGATTAATTGTAGTTGTCTGTATCCTGGCTGATATACAATACAGCATAGGCCAGTCCCTGAGCGTAGTGGATTATCAGGCTGTCAGAAGTTAGCGTCTCTCCTTTATTATGTGCATGAGTGCAGAGAAAATGCTAGAGTTACTGAGTGTTTAGGCCCTTAGGTGAGATTAAATAGAGAAAACTTTACCTAAATTCAGCACCAGAAGAAACAGCACTCGCTATTAGGTAGGCTTAGGTCCAGTAAATGACCAGGAAATGGAGGACAGTGGCTTATGTTAAAGTAGATTATTGTCTGTCCCTGGAATCCCAAAGGTATCTGCCAGTCCAAGAGCTTAGGTCAGTGGAGTGTTTGGGGACCTGGGTCCCTTTTGCTTATTATGTTCCACTTTTCATCAGTCTTATTTCCTGGACCCATGATCCAGTGAGGCATCTCTTCTGCATTGAGAGAATGAAGGAGGGCAGGAACTAGGTGATCTGATGGAAAGCACTGACTATCTTAAAGATTTCCAGAAACTATCACACGTATTTTTATCATGTCAGACATAGCTAAGTCATATGTTTCTAAAGACAAGTATATATGTGTGTGTGTGTGTGTGTGTGTGCGCGCGCATGCACACATACACACAAAGGTTCTGTTACTTTGAAGAAAGAATAAATTTCGAAAGACAGTATTAGAGGATTCATACAAACTATTCACATTTAGACTGATGTTTAATCTGTACCATCTTGTTCAACCTTTTTCAAATTACCACACACACCTTCTAAACCAACCATAGATGTTCTTGTTAGCCATGGTTGGAAGGACCACCCTCATCTAAATGCTAGACGACTTTTTAGTGATGTGGCACACATCATGCTGTGCGATCATCGCTGTCCTCTTGACACTGCAGTCTCACCACAATAGAAATTTGCCTGATGAAGTAGCATGTTACACTCCTCTCCAGGACCCAGCCTCTTTTCTCACGAATAAGTAGGTCATTTTGATAATTTCTTGTTTTCTTATAGACTTTTTAGAGCAGAAGATGGACCAGCCTAGTGGGAGAAGTTTCATGCAAGTATTGTGTGAAAAATACAGTCCTGAAAACTTCCCTTACCGCCGTGGCCCTGGGATGGGAGTCCATGTCCCAGCCACTCCTCAGGGCTCTCCTATGAAAGGTAAGGAAGGTGAACAAAGAATTTGTGTGCGATTCTCTAGGCTGGATCACAGCATTGCCTTGTTTGTGAATAAATGCCTTTATTTTGAATTCTGAGTCAGATGGTCATCACTGCATGCTATAATTCCAGTGTATTCTTAAAGAGCCTTAGAGAACTGATTCTGCCAGATTGGCTGGAGGCATCGTAGTTGCCCTTTCCAGGCAAGACTATTTACTTAGGGAATAATATGCAAGTGCATACCCTTTCAAACAACTTGGAGGGTACGGAATAGTACAAGGCCTGTGCCCTTGAGGACCTCAGTGGGTTCTTGGATTAGATTGCACGGCATTCACGTTTCTGAAGCCATAACACAATGTAGCTTACATTGAGCCAAATGAAAACCACAGTGACTGAGAATGAAATTTAGAAGAAAGGTTTCAAAGTCTTAACTAGTCCTTGGAGAATGTAGAGTGTGGTTAGGAGGAGACAAAGACACTCTAGGAGAGGGAAGTGTGCAACATGGGTTGTTTCCAGCCTTTGTACCTTAGCTGGCCATAACAGATTTAGCAGTAGTTCTCTGTAATTAAAGGTGATTCACAGCGAATTGCTGTTTTATTCCAGCACAGAGTCCGCTGATGGTCATTTTCAATATACCTGTCTTCTGCTCTATAGAGATAGACTTACGAGTTGGCAGTTAGTGGCCTGGGCTGTGTTCTACAGCTGAGAAATTTGATACTAAATGGTACTTAGTAGAAAAACCATATAATTTGAGGTCTCAAGTTAGAAATCATGACCTTCAGGTGGCCTTGGTTTTTTTCCCAAGTAGGAGGAAAAGTGATTGAGTTGTCACATGTATCCCTTTCAGTAGGATAGTGAGAGCAAGGTTATGCTACATGCATCTTACAAACCTTCTAGCAGGCATGGTCAGACTTGTTCTTCTGCTGACCCGATTTTTGCATATTTCAGACTCTGAAACCTTTTTCCAATTAGGAATTTATTTTTAAAGAAGGATATACTTTCATAAGGTAAAAATCTGTTAATACATGAGTATAAAATGGGAATAATTTTAAAATGGGATAGGCAGGAATGAAAAAAAACAGCATTTTGATTGTCTTCCCATAAGTGAGGAAAATGTTTGGAAAACAGCAACTTGACAGATGTGGCTTAGCAGATAATTCATTAGTAGTTTGAGATAACATTTAAAAGGAGCATTAGAGTGAAAAGAGTGGGACAGAACACTTTTTAGAACTACAGAATTGAGGTCAGTCGATGGTGATCTAAGACACAAGTTAGCTGGGATTGAAATGTGGGCAAGTGAGGTTGCTAGTGGCTGGAGATAGGCAGCTGGGAGCAGAGCTAAGGAGACTATGGAGGGAGGCCAGCACCACTGAGCTCTTCCTGGACCAGATTTAACTCTTTTTAGGACTCAAGGCACCAAGACCCTCTTGGAATGCAGCAGATAGAGTTTTGTTTCCTTCTGATTGCTGGGGGCTAACATATACAGGCAAGAGCAAGGCTGAGTGGAGCAAGTGTTTTGTGTTTCCAATGATTCAGATCGCCTCAACCTCCCGAGCGTGCTCGTGTTGAACAGCTGCGGGATTACCTGTGCGGGAGATGAAAGAGAAATCGCAGCCTTCTGTGCTCACGTGTCAGAACTCGATCTTTCTGACAACAAGCTCCAAGACTGGCATGAGGTAAAGTCTTTGTATCCCCACATCTGGGAAAAGACCATGCTACCCATTATATTCTTGCTTACGTAGCTTTATATCCTGCTGACGCTGGGCCTTACTAGAGACTCTGGCCATCTCTGTGTTAAGGTCAACAGCAAGTTGCCAGCTACCTCTGGTGAATTTTTTCAGTTGGTGCTTATTGCTGTGACCCTGCTTTTATTGGTGAGTAGCATGGAGACGTTTTATTCCAGGCATAGAAAGGTTAATGCGTTTTCAGAAGCTTCGACTAATAGCGGTTTCTCTGTTTCTCCGTCCCCTGTCCTCTGCTCACACCCCACTTCCACTTCTGTATCTCTGAAGCCAACATTATAGTCCTTTTCTTGTCACTGAAATCTGTGACAGATCCTCAGAACTTCCCTTATGTTAATCAAATGTTGAGTAGATAAAACTGATGCTTTTTGACGTCAGAGTAACCCAGCTACACAGCAAGAGCATCATAACATTCCTTCTTGCTATTATCGATACCATTACCTACCTGACTGAAACATGTCCTGACAGAAACTACCACAAAGTATAAACCAGTTCTCCCATCTCCCCGTTCATCCTCTTGCCTTGGATTACACTCACTGTCTTTGCTCTGGCTCTTGGGAGAAGTTTGCTTTCGTGGGTTTGCCATGCCTGTGATACCCTGTCACCTCCATGCCTGCACCGCACACTGCTGAGGTAAAGCAGTCATGCTGGACTCTGCTGCATGGCACCCTTCCTCCATTTTCCTTGCTTAGCAACCAAGGTCTGAATCCTGAGGAAGGTCCCTCACCACACAGCTCTGATGTTTCTAGAACGTTATGACTGTCTTTAGCCCTGCACTGCCATTCACAGCACACCATGAGCATGTAGCACACACCGTGAGCATACAACATGGCAGCCTCCTTGCTTTAGTCATGCCAATCCCACTGTTCTCTTCCCTGTCTTCTGGTCTCGGCATGGGTTGCTGTCCATGCGTCAGATTCCCCTGACCCTCAGTTCAGTCAGGAGGTTTCCCCAGAGCACCTGTGTCCATGGCTGCAGAAGGATTTAGCAGCATGGTGTGGTCACTTGCTGACTCCTAGAGATGTGAGCTTGGTTCTGATGGTGATTTCTGTCTTGTTATAGACACACTAGAGTCAGATGTCTGTTGCCTGTGTTAAGGGATGATTGACTGCATCTATGGATTGGTGAAGTCCGCTTGCTGCAACTCTTTCTGTGACCTCCCGAATTTACCTGGTCCTCTAGCCTTCCCCTCACACATCAGTATGTACTGGACATTAGCCATTGAAGTACTTTGCAGCTACCAAGTGCTATACAAGTCCTAAAACAGCTTTCTTGTTTAAGAAAAATCACGAATACTGTTTGTTTAGCTTTTCTAACATCTGTTCCACTATCCTGTTTAATCTGGTGTGTATGACTTAGTGATAGTTTCTCTTTTGATAGGATTTTTATCAGAACTGTTGAATGTTCTGTCACCTGATTTATAAGTGAAGTGTGACTCCTTGGGCTGCTCGAGAGGTAGCTTTTATGCATCCATTTATCTGTTTGTCTGCGTAAACTACATATCTCACTGCTCACAAATCATATTCTGTAATTTCCCTCTGAGACATGCAGTCACCAGGCATGTTCTGTCCACACTGCCTAGGTGTAGAAAAAGCCTTGCTAACCCTCATGCCCATGGCTTTCCTGGAACCTGCTGTTGAAACCCTGGCTCCCTAGAGTTGGGTAGACTTATGCCCTGGCATTGGGGCTGGTGAGGTGTTCAGACCACACCCTCCTCTGATTCCATCCCCTGCTGAAGCCTCTAAATTTGTGGTTTTGGAGATTTAAAATTGCACACAGGCTGTGTTTTTACCTCTGCTTTGAATTTGTACCCAAGCTTCTGGGAGCTATCTGTAGGACAGACCAGCACACAGAGCTTAAGCTAGGAACCAGACTATTTCTCTACATTAGCAAAGGTCTGTGGTGTTTCCAAGACCACACTGCATACAGCCAGTGACTGCATATTTTATTTGAATGTCTCTGCACTCCGTTTGAGCATCCTCCTATGTACTTGATAGCCTATTGCTGCTGTTGCTTTCAGGTTTCTCTTCCAGTTTTCACCATTCCTTGTAACCCTCCTTGTTCCTAACTGTAGTTGATCCAAGTCTTTTAGAGTAAATATCAGAACATAAAGAGACTAGAGAAGTACCAACTGCAGAAGAAGATTGATTATTTTGCCTCAACTCAACTCCTCACCAGGCTACAAATCCTCCATAGGTTACTGGGTTAAGACATCACATCACAGCTGCCTTACCACCCATGTATCTGATTATACAAAAGATTATTTGTCCCTAGACATTAACCCATTTGAATTCAGCATGCATTAGCATAGCAGTGTTGAACAAAGTAACATAGTATGTTCTTTGAGTTTTCTAAGTGGTCGCTAACATTACATGTAATGAGCCATTTCTTTTGTTTTGTGCTCTTAGCTGCTATATATCTCAAGGCTAAAACACATATGGGTGAGAAATGTAATACTTTGGAGGGAGGGAAAAGTGTGTCTGTCTGCCTTTCTTAATTGGGCACCTGTATATAAAGCAATTGTGGTTCTTTGCTATTGACTTGAATTTTTGGCAGGGTGAAATTTTGTCCAACCTTTTCCAATGTATCTCTCCACCACCCTTTTTCGTACTGAAACCATTTTATAAAAGAAATTGAATAAAGTATTTGAAGGGAGGGAAGAGTTAGCCAGGCAAGTGAGGCAGAGAAAAGCTTAGGTATAAATTACAGATTTTATCATCAATCTCTTTTCCATTTTCCTTACACCTTTAGTTTCTTCCTTCATAGATACCAGGGGAGGGGCCTGGGAAACCTTGGAGCTGCAGGGGCCTTGGAGCTGGTGAGAGTTGTTTGTCTTTGCACATGACCACCTAAGCTCATTCCACCCAGGGGGGTCTTTTTTTTTTTTTTTTTTTTAAATTTAAAGACACCAAGTGAAGAACTGTTTAGAAACTAAGTGGAGTGTGTCAACCTTTGAACCTTTGCTGTTGGGAAATTTTTCCATCATAAGTAAAAAATATATATTGTTTTCAAGATAGGATTTCTCTATGTAGCCCTGACTATCCTGGACTCACTCTGTAGGCCAGGCTGGCCTCAAGCTCACAGAGATCTGCCTGCCTCTGCCTCCCAAGTACTGGGGTTAAAGGTTTGCCCCACACCTGGCTTCATAAGTAAATTTTTATCAGTCTAATCAACATTGTATTTTCCTGACTCTTATCCTCAGTGTGAGGTTACACAGGAAGCCATTTTGATCTTTATACTTAGAGAGAAAATACGTATTTCTAGTACATAAATTTTCCTGCCTGATTGCTTAGCCTTTGTCCTAATTTAGTGTTTAGGGGCAAACACAGTGTCCTCACCAGACACTTGGCTGTTGGCTGACATAGATGGTAAAAAGAGCATCACACAGCCCTTAGCTTGGATGAGCCCAGAATTTGTTTTCCAACCTTTTAAGTTACTCACTTTGTAATAGAGGAATATAGAGGAATGAGCAGGTGGATGTTGGAGAAGGATTTGTGTTTTGTGTCTATTTAATAGGAGTTGTACTTTTGTTTGAAGTTAGTAAGCAGGATTTCATACTCCCACCCTCCTCAAAAGAGGTGAAGAGTAGCTGGTCATTGTCCTCTGTGTGAAAGTCATTCTCCTTGGTATTTAGGTCATGGAATGCAATACCTTGTCGGCCCCTGCATGAGCTGTTAGGCTGTGTGTAGTCCCAGCCTAGATTTCAGAGTCTAACCACATACATACTGCACTATGGTTTGATAACATTCACCCACAGAAGTGACTGCAAGAGAGTATTCTCAGCCTGTCCAGATCCCTCACGCTTCAGACAGCAGCTCAGGGCGTCTTCCTGTTTGGTAGCTCACTTCTTCATTTGTGTAACATTTAGTGTACAGAATGGATAAACAGTGAATGTGAGGGCCTTCCTCTCTGACAGACTTCTGCTAGCCATCCTGGAGTTAATCGTATCATGGAACTGAGAAGATCCTGCAGCTCACAGGTGCTGTGGCCTCACCTTCTGTCTGTGGTCCTCTCTGCACCTCTCCACATCTCTTCCAGAGGTCTCAAAACAAACTGAGACTCGGGTCTTAGCCCTGAGTGACATCATGTGTACCTGATTTAACCATTTCACCAGTGAGGAAACACACTTGGAAAAGTTAAGTGATGTGTCACTAGTTAGCTAACAAGTGTTGGAAACTGATTTGATCCAAGCCTTTTAATACTCTGAAGTCAATTCTAACTGTGCCCTCTTTTCTGACTCCCACACCACCTTAATACATTTGCAGGCATTAGCCATCGCTCTGTGCTTCCTTCACTTGGTCCTTACTGACCGTGCCAGCATCTATGCAGTTGCTGTTCATTTTCTCCAGGTTATACTCATGATGTGCTGTGGGACCATAGTCAGATTATTTAACATCTCGGAGCTTAGTTGTTTCATTTGTCACAATAAAGAGTCACATCTGGCAGATTAAGAGTTAATGAGATAAGCTGTGTCAGGGCAGGTAGAACTGCAGAGTGAGTAGTTAGGTCCAGTCAAGTCTCCTGCCCCACTTGTTTACATATAAGTTGCTAAGTAACCCATAAATTGGTGATCATTCCTCACCAACATCATCTATTCTTTATTCTTTCTATCTATCTATCTATCTATCTATCTATCTATCTATCTATCTATTGATCTATATTGGATGCTTTGGGATTTTGAATAATTACATCTTAAAATTTGTTTTGTCTTGGAAACAGACTGAAGCAACCTTAAGTGGTGATGTCTCTCCAGTCAGTTTTGAACACATCTTTACAGGAGCCCTGGGGCTGGGGGTTGAAGAAGTGTCTACTCAGACTTAGTGTGGTGTTGAGAATGGGAGGGAGAACACAGTCCAATTGTGTGGCCCAGTTTTAGCTTTTTAAAACTGTATAGCCTAGAAGGCCATCTACATCATCCTTTTATATGGGGCAGCAGCATCAGGGCCTTGCTAATGGTCACATAGGGACTCTGCATGCTGCTAACTCTCAGCCATGCTACTCCCTGGAAACAGACTAAATTACTTGCCTCAGTTTGCCGAAGTCCCTTCTGCTGCTCTGTAGGCGCCTTTGCTGAGTAGTACTGCCCCAGGTAAAAGGCCCTGCCCCTGAACCCACTCACTCGGGCCCTCTTAAAGCAGGATTGGTCTTTGACAGCTCCAGTTGCTGCCCGGTTGAAGCTTCTCTCTTTTCTCCACAGGTCAGTAAGATTGTGTCCAACGTTCCTCAGTTGGAGTTTCTAAACCTGAGTTCCAATCCTCTGAGTCTGTCAGTTTTAGAAAAAACATGCGCTGGGTCCTTCTCTGGGGTTCGCAAACTTGTCCTCAACAACAGCAAGGCATCATGGGAAACAGTGCACACGATACTGCAGGAGTTGCCAGAGTAAGCCCATGCGCGTGTCACCATGCATGTCTCTGCATAGAATTTTCTGCTGATCTTTCATCTCAGAAATTCTAGAGCTATAGAGAATAAGAAGCTTCAGAAAAAAATGAAATCACTGGAACAAGGGTGTGGGGTAACCCGTTCACCTTTCCAGGGGCAACATAGGATGGCATCCTTCCTGAGAAAATACCCACAGAAGCACTTGCCATCCAGAGCACCTCAGCCTTTCTCCATTTTAATCTTCTGATTACCTGACTCAAGAATTATGCTTTAGCCGGGCAGTGGTGGTACATGCCTTTAATCCCAGCACTTGGGAGGCAGAGGCAGGCAGATTTCTGAGTTCGAGGCCAGCCTGGTCTACAGAGTGAGTTCCAGGACAGCCAGGGCTACACAGAGAAACCCTGTTTTGAAAAAAAGAAAAAGAAAAAAAAGAATTGTGCTTTAGCCCTTTCCTTTGGAAGGAAAAAAAAAGCTCTGATCTCTAAAATATGGTGATGCTGAGATGCTTAAGTGCCCCAAAGGGCTGACAAACAGTGAACCTGACATTCTTTTCAATAATTTTAGAAAGATATTATATTTTGGGTTGTCAGTTGAGAAATGTCCTGTTCTGTTTGTGTATGTTTATGCTTATATCCATCCAGAGGAAACCTCTGATAGTAAGAAATGAAGCTGTAGGTTTTTTGATTGTTTAAATATAGAAATTATCCAAGACCCCCAGAATCTCCCCTTACCGCACTTATTTCCCGTAGTTCCTTATTGTCAATCTAATGAGCCTTCTTCACTGGGTAGAGCGTCCAGCATAGCTTCAAATTTTTTGTTTGAGACAAGGCCTCATGAAGCCCAGGCTGGCCTCAAACTCACTCTGTGCTGAGGCTAGCCTTGAACAACTCATTCTCCTTTCACCACCTCTCAGATGCTAGAATCTAGAATGGTTTGTGTGTACATTAGATACAGCAGTTGAATTAACTTTTAAACTCAGATGTTACATGCTAACCATGAGACCTTTGACAAGCCTTTAACCTCTTTGGGTTCAGTTTCCTTGTCTGTAAAGTGGACACCATTATATTAATGTTCCTGAAACAAGGCCTGACATAGGATAAGAACTTGGTAGTTACTCTTTCTTTTTATAAACATTTGTACATGTTGTTTCTGGAATTTTCTTTCATTGCCTTTACATTTTATTAAGACTGTTTTTCCTCAAACACTGCAGACTCTGGCATTCAG
Organism: Montemys delectorum; assembly: GCA_019843815.1. NCBI lineage: Eukaryota > Metazoa > Chordata > Mammalia > Rodentia > Muridae > Montemys > Montemys delectorum. Next base: position 3,269 of record JADRCD010237089.1, on the reverse strand, counting down.
GGAAGCGAGGGATTAACCAAGCAGCAGCTCCTGTCAGACTTGCTTCACGCTAGATTTACCTTCCCCATGGTACACTATTTTCAGCTTCAGGAAAATAACTATAACACATGCCAGAGTCTCTCATATAGTGCATATTTATTTATTTTTAGTTTCTAAGTCAGGTTATCACTACGTAGCCCAGGCTATCCTTGAATTGATGCTCTTCCTGGTCCAGCCTCCTGGTTTTACTGTTACTTGGATCATTTAGTTATTAAATATATGGCAGTGTGTGTAGAGATCAACCTCAACTACTCTAAACAATTGGCTGTTTCCTCTTCTCTCTGCAGTTTGGAGGAGCTCTTCCTGTGCCTTAATGACTATGAAACAGTGTCTTGTCCTTCTGTTTGCTGTCATTCCCTTAAGCTCCTACACATAACAGACAATAACCTCCAAGATTGGACTGAAATCCGAAAGCTGGGTGTAATGTTCCCTTCACTGGATACCCTGGTCCTGGCCAACAATCACTTGAATGCTATCGAGGAGCCTGCTGACTCCCTGGCTAGGTTGTTCCCTAATCTGCGATCCATCAGCCTCCACAAGTCAGGTGAGACACAGGCTGGCCCTCTATCCCCCTGTTCTGGGTCAGACTGGTCAAGCTCATGCATGGGATATGGTAAAAATGTGTTTCAGTCGTTCGTAGCTGTGCTGGTAACAGGGTGGGTTTCTAGCGGGAACCTATGACCCACTACATTAGGATATCCCTTATCTTCATAAGTACTCTAATAAGTCCTCAGTAGCATAGACTTATACTCATAATTTTTATTTTATGCATTAAAAGGGTCATATAAAAGAAGTAAAGTGAAATTGATGAATTAGTTATTAAAAGACAGAGGAAAAGAATTATAAGCTAGATCATTTTAATCTAGATGCAGGATAAGGAATCTCAGTCTCCTAGCCTGTTAAAGTACTCATCTGTACCTCTTTGATAATTACCTTACTGGTGTTGAATCCCATGCATTACAAAGATAAATACATGTTAATGATTTTTACTCAAGACCAGCTTTAGATTGACTGCAAACTTAAATAGAAAGTACAGATGGTGGTTGTATATGCACATCTGCCCAACCATCTACCTCACACAGGCACTCTATGTTTGTAGCAGTCCATCACTGAACTGGTTCTGGCAAACATCCGAGAGTCAGTCTTCTCCCTTAGGTGCACGTGGGCTTTAAGAAATGAACAAAATAGTTCTTCCACGTGGTGTGCACAGAGAAGCTCCGTGCTCTCCCATATTCTTGCTCCACCTGTTTATCCCTCCACTGCCGACCACCTCTGATCTTTCCATTGTCTCTGTACTCCCACCTTTGCCCCAGGGTCATTACTTGTAGTCACACCATGTGGGGCTTGCTTTAAATCAGTTTCACTTAGTAATTAACATGTATGCCCCTCATGCCTTTTCATGGCTTGATAGTTTCTTCTTTTGAGCCCTGAGCAATATTCCATTTTCTAGGTATACCCTCCTGAAGGGTTTTTGCTTATTTTCAACCTTGAACAGCTATGAATAAAGCTATAACTATCTGTGCAGATTTGCAAGTGAACATTAGCTTGTGATTTGTTTAGGTAAAAAAAAAAAAAAAAGCATGATACTTAAACCATACAGTTGTGCTTAGTTTTGTAAGAAACCCCCAAGTCTCAAAGTACTTGTCCCATTTTCCATTTCCTCTAGCTGTGAATGAGCAGTGTTGTCCCCATGCGTGTGAGCTTTTGGGGTGGCAGTGAGGTATGCTTTGCAGAAAATAGGTGTCTTGGAGTGACCTCAGGAAAGAGTCTCCATCTGCTTACCTGCCATCTGTGGTGTCTGTTGAGAGGTTTTTGTACTTTTAGTTATAGTGAGGTTGTTAGCTGGGTCGTATGTAGTTGGGCCATTAGTTGTGTTGTGCTGTTGTAAGACACTATTTTTGGGAACAGGAGAGAAAATACCTCAGATAAGGGACAGATGAGAGACCAAAGTACAGATACCACCAAAGTCCAACTTGATAAACCAATGAGGTTTCTTGGGGGTTATTTATAGAAGTATGGGTAAGGGATTATTTATAAAAGAGATGACTCAAACACAAGACCAAAGTCCACCCAGCGTGAGTGATAATTCACAAAAACTGGGAACCCGGAGCACACTGAACAACCTGCAGGAATCTCAACAATTTGGAGGGTGTCCTTGTTTAAGTGCCTCAGCTGCTCATTATTTTTTCTTGACAGTTGGGCTGGTCTCTGCTTTTGCCAGGTTCACACTCTGCAGTCTTCACTGTTTATACTCTTGGGGAAAGTGGGACCTAAAGAATGTGGTCAGTTTCAGGGACTTCCTGAATTGGTCTTAAGTTGTTTACTTCCTGTCTCAAGGAGCTTGCTTCCCTTTAGGATTTCACTTTCCTTTAGATTGGTTCCATTGTTCTACCTCTCTATGAACATCCTATCCTAAGCATTTTCCACCAAGATGGAAAAGTTTAGTCTAGAACTAACCACTAAGGAAACAGGTTGAATTATTAGTCGGTTGTAAGTTGGGTTTTTGTTAGGTTATTAGTAATTTGATTGTAGTTGGGCTCTTAGTTGGATTGTTTATTAGTTTGATCTGAGTTGATAGGCTGTTAGTGGTGTTATTAAGTAGCAGTTGAGTTGCTGTTGAACTGTTTTCAGTGCTGTAAATTGAGCCAAGGACCTTGTGTGTGCTAATCTATCAGTGAACTATATCTTTAGTCCTCTTTTTATTTTTTATTTTGAGACAAGGCCTTACTAAGTTACCCAAGACAGTCTTGAACCAAAGACCCTCCTGAAGAAGCCCCTCAGGTAGCTGGGGTAACAGCCCTGTTCCACCAGACTCAGCTTATTGAGTTTTAAAAGTTCTTGTATATTTCCATCAGTGCATCTTTATTAAACATACCTTTTACCATCACTACCACAACCGCCACCACACAGAACCTCCCAATTTGACTTTTGCTCTCATTCTTTTGGCCTGATTTTCATCCTGTTTCTTAAAACAACTCAATACTTAGAAATAACTATGACTTAAACCTGAAAAAGATAAACTCAGTTTAATTTACCATAGAGGTTATGATTGTGAGTGGGAAACATGGTTTTTGGAAATTACACCTCCGTATTTATTTTGTGTGATGGGAGTGTTGTATGTGCACACACATACCATGGCATACATATGGAGGTCAGAGGACAACTTGCAGAAGTCAGCTTTCCCCTTTCACCATGCAGGTCCTGGGGAATTGAACTCAGGTTGTCAGTTT
>JADRCD010237088.1:3120-49749 GCA_019843815.1 Montemys delectorum | reverse complement strand
TCAAAGAACCAAAAAAAAAAAAAAAAAAAATTGGTTATTTTAGTTACATTTCAAATGTTATCCCCTTTCCAAGGTTCCCCTCCACAAGCCCCCTGTTCCCTCCTCCCTCCCCCTGTCTCTATAAGGGTGCTCCCCCACCCACCTACTCACTCCTGCCTCAGCAGCCTAGCATTCTCCTATCCTGGGTCATTAAGGGGCTCTCCTCCCAGTGATGCCAGATAAGGCAATCCTCTGCTACATATCCAGCTGGAGCCATGGGTGCCCCCTGTGTACTCTTTGGTTGGTGGTTGGAGTTAGTCACAAGCTCTTCTCTCTTCCCAGATGTCTTAGTCCAGAATCCTACTCACTTGGAATCCTAATTCACACTCTGAAGTAGGTAGGACCCAATGGGCTACCTTCCTGACGTTCAGTTAAACAAACGTTCCAGGAAATTTCCGGCAACATTTCAAGGTGGTCTTTTCTTCAACAGCCCCCAAGGAGGATGTTCTAGCTCTGGAACCTAGCTACAGATGTCAGGGAGTCATCTTCTCAGGAGCTCAGACAGCTGTTCAGGCCACACGGACATGGCAGCTCTGAAGGTGATGGGCCTGGTTCCTGGCTTTGAGTGGCAACTCTAGTCTTTAAGAAACAAGGCAACTCCGAAATCTAAAACTACCTTTATTTGTGGTTGGCTCAGCATAAGTCACCTTCATCAATGAGCAGAATTATAAAACTGTACAAGAGGTAAAAAAATAGGCTGTTTAGATCATGATCCTCATATCATGAGCTTTAAAAATACACATAAAAGTTGTACAATCTGGCAGTTTATAAAATATAAAGCTAAAAAGAATATTTTAGTTTCCACAAAGAGGAGTGAATCACACAATCAGCACATATCAATTAAACAAACAGAGAAGACACATGGCACAAGATTTTTTTAAAAATCATCTAAAAATTAACATTTTACCCAGACCAAATTATTCACCCTTTAAAGACAAGGCTCCCATAAGGTGGCAGGATACAGTGTAACTTTTCTTTTTCCAGTTTTAGAATGGTCAAGGGTATTGTCCAAAATAGATCTGATGTGCTTTAAGCAAGTGCAATTGTAACCGGATATACCTCAGAATAAAAATTAAATAAATATAAATAGATTCAATAAATATGTCATTGCAAAAAGAACTACACAAGGTCTTTGTGTGGGGATGCCACATAGCTGGCTGGTAATGCTTAGGTGAGTGGGGACTCCCCTGTCACAATTTTAGGGACAACTGGGAAGGAATACTATACCCAAGCACATGGGGAACAGGAGAGATGAGGCCACAGGACTCTGGCAAGCAGTGTGGATAGGCTACTTCAGGGGGAGGCTCAGCACAGATGCGTTTCTGTAGCTTTCTAGTAAGTACAGAAGAGACTTAAGTGCTGAAAGCAACTAGATTTACACACGGAAATTCACTAGTTTATCATGAAAACCAAGAAGTGGGGAGGTTGGGAGGGGAACAGGCACTTTGGCTTAAAAGAATTCAGACCTCAGTTGGAGCTCTGATAACCTTCAGGTGAAGCTGATGTCAGGCCCCAGACGGCCAACACCATGGCTTGCAGACATGAGGGATGGGCAAGGACAGAACTGCTGGAAAACCAATCACAGAGCAGGGCGAATTTCAAGAGGCTTGCTCCAGGGCAACTACTGCTTGCATTTCTGGCTCTTCCTACACCTCTGGAACACGAGGATGAAGACAATGATGAACACAGAGCAGACCCAGAAGCAGACAAAAGAATCCTGGCACAGCTGGAGAGTGGGACCAAAGCCCTGCAGATGACAAGCAAGGGACCAGCTTGCAGCCAGAGATAGCTCTACGGCGGTCACAGCAGCAACCAGCTGATTAGCCTTTCACTTTGGGAAAAGGAGCTGCTGCAGCTAACTGAATCACATGCACACAAAACCTCCACAAAGTCAAGTGGACTGAGGGGAGTCTCGTGCCTATCTTCAATTTGGTGGAAACCACTCAGACATATCCAGTGATCTTGGAACCTCCATCCTCTCTGTATTGCATCATGGGAAGAGCCTGCAGCTACTGCTACATCAAGAGCAGGAGACACCTCTGCAATCAGGGGTTCACCTTCAGTCTCTAGATGGCCTAGTGATTCACCAAGCGACACCTATGTTCCCAAAAGTGCAAGTGCTTTGGTACCTAATGGAAGGGCACACTTCCTAAACTGAAAGTTCAATACAAGACAAGGTTTAACAAAGCTCACATCACAGACACAGCTCAATTCCATTCTAAGGCTGAGGACGCTGCATTTGGAGACTGTAAGCTGGCAGTCTTCTGGGCCTAGCAGCTTCTGTGGTGTGTCATGCTACAGAGCTGCCCTGGCCTAAAGACAGTGTCTCCTGCTGAGCACCCCAGACTCAGTGTTTTCAAGATAACCTAGAGGACAGACAGAAAATGAGCTGACCAGACCTGACTGATTCTCACATGGGACGGCTTTAAGGCACAAGCAGGGCAAACCCCAAGCACCCACCCTTCCTAAGCACTGGAGTTTTCTTTCTGTCCTGACACTTGTGCTGCTGCCTCTCAGGGGGCTTCAAAGGCGGAAGTCTTTCCTGTATTCTTCATCTATGTCCCGAGCATCTTATGTCCCACCTAGCTCTAGAGGAAGTTTTCAAATAAGTATGATGAACAGAGGACTTCTAGAAATTTAATTGGCTAGAAACTGATCTGATAAGTGGCAAGGACATTTGAAAAGCTGCCTCCATGCAAACTGAGCCTTCCCAAAGGGAAGCTTAGCTACCAGGAACAAGGCAAGCAGCAGTCCCCGATTGGTTCCACCTCCTCACACTGGTCTTGGCTGTTACCTCTTGGCCATTGACAGGGTGCTATGCTAAGGAGTGAGCAGGAAGCCAAATGTGGGGCTGAGGTTCCAAGGTCTAAACAGGGTCACCCATGAAGTCCAAAGATGGAGGAGATTAAGAAAAAGTCCTCTTTGGCCACCATGAAAGTAAGAAAAATCAAATTTTACAGCATCAGAAGCAGCTTTGGGTAAATGGCCCTGGTACTAGCACCCCCCAGAAGACTTCTTAGGGGACGCAGCGGCAGTGACTCCAGTCAGTGCAGAGCATGAAGCTGTTGAGGCCACTGTCAGCATAAACAAAATGGAGCCTCAGCTCCCAGGACTACACAACAGAAACCACTCCTGGCCCCAGAGAGCCCACACAGAATCTCCCCCACAGACCCTAACTCCAGGAACCTCTAAGGCTCTTGGGAGGGAGAAGACAATAAATTCTGATTGGAACTAAAATTAAAAATTAAATTTAGAGAAAAATGGTACTGACGTAACTACTCTGACATGAATGCATTTACTCTCAGCATTACACAGTGTTCGACAGTCTTGAGGGAATGGTGATTTTTGGTACCACATAAAACAGAAGCTATTATATCTTGCATTTCTTCTTCACAAGCATCAAGCTACATTTAATTTATTTATGCAAACATAGCTTTCTGCAATATGATCAAAATTTACTTACTAAAACTTGCCAGGAGAAACATAAAAGCTGGCCTAAAAAGCCTGTGGTAGCTGACCGTGGCTCTCCACCCCCAGGGTGCTGACTCACAACCTGTGCACTAATCTGCTGGCCTCTAGGGTAGAGGGACCCTACACTCACCTTCCGGTTCTGAGCTTCTCTGAGTGACTGGGAGGCTCCCTCTAGTTGCTCCTCTCTGGCCCTGACAACCTGTCTCTGTCCCTATCTGGTCTTAGCTGCCTCCTGGTGGCCAGGAAACTCTTCATCTCTGGCCCACATGGCCAGGACTCAACCTACCAGGGGCCACTATTTAGGCCACTCATGCTGGGCCAGCACCACGTCCAGAACTGAGTGTCTGCTTCGTCTTCCAGACCCACAGCACATGTCAGGTGTCCACAGGCATTGCTAACTAGTCTCCATGACCCACTCTCACAACTTGCTGCACGAGGCCACACAGGCTATCAATAGCTTGGAGGTGCCTCCTATCCCCATGGCAACACCTCTGAACATCTCTTCCCTAGCACTGCACATCTCTCAAACCATCTTTATCAGAGGCTGCACTTGCTGTGCCCCAACCAGGCTGCTTCCAGCATGCAGGCAAAACAGGATTCTTCCACTCTCTCACTGAAAGGCCCCCAAAATGCCATCCCACAGGAATTTTAAAAAGAAATAAAAGTGGAAGTGAGTTCATCCAGTGAAAAGTTGATGCTGTTCCTTTTGCAGCCTCTGGGACAGGCCCACCCTCGTAGGTATCCTTCACTACAAGGCTTTAGGGCCACATCTCCTCAGGTCTCTGTAGTCATGAGGGACCATCTTCTCCTGCTTCCTAGGATCAGCATTACCCTCTTCTGGCTGTAGATCAGCAGCTCAAGGCACTTGATTTGAGAAGCTTAGTCTTCCTGCTAATCCCAGAGGCAACAAACTATGACTGCAGAGATCAGGCCCATGGTCATTGTTGGGGCCACCAGACCAGAGGGCTGCCTGAGCTCAAAGGGCATCTGGAATCACTGGAGGCTGGGGTTCTGTGGGCTCGTGCCAGTAGTAGGTCTGGAAGAGTCTCTCATGTCTGCACAGCTCCATGGCTTGGTAGGTGTGAGAGAGGAGGTGGGGGAAGCGGGACGTGAAGTAGCGCACAAAGTCATCAGGGATGGAGCCCAGCGTCTCCTGAACTTCCACAGGGAGCTCCCGGTAGTGGTGTTTCTGTGAATGAGCAGAGACACAGCTTTAGCAGCTGGATAACAGTGCTAAGGGCTTCTCTCTAAGGAAAAGACAAGAGATGCATGCACCATGGTACATCCCAGTTGTCCTGTAGCCTTTCTTCCTTCAGAAGTAAAGCTACAAGCTGGTAAGGTTTGGCTGAGGGAGAGCAGCTTTAGCTTCACGAGGGTACTGGCTGCCTGGAAGGAAGCATGGACCTCCTATGAAGGTCAGGGGATTGTAGTGTTTGTGCCAACAGTCTCAGAGGCTGCTTCTGTGACTGAGGTCTGCCCTGTGTGAAGGCTGCTTGGTGACAGCACAGGTCAAGAGCATCCCTAGGGCTCCAAGAGGACATAGAGGAACCATTCCCAAATCGCTGAAGACCTGGCCTTATACAGGAAAGTAACCAGGGGTCCCTGTTAGAGAGAGTTTATACAGTGGCTGTCAGGCAGTCAGAGGATACCATAAATCAGCAAAGAGACCATAAAGCACACATGTCCCAAAACTAGTCCTTACAGCTTAATCCTGCGTTCTAAAGTCTTTGGAGAGAAATTCCTTGAGGGAAGACATGGCCCTTTTTCTTGGTGTTGTTTGTTGTTGGAATGAGAATGGTCCCCATAAGCTAACATATTTGAAGGTGTGGCTCCCAGTTGGTGGACCATTTAGGATTAGGAGGTGTGGCCTTGTTAGAGGAGGTGTGTCACTGAGGGTGGGCTTTGAGGTTTCAAAAGCCCGTGCCAGGCCCAGTGTCTTTCTCTACCTCCAACTTGTGGATCAGAATGTAAGTTCTCAGCTACTGCTTCAGTCTGCTGCCATACTCCCTGCCATGATGGTCATGGACTCACCCTCTAAAACTGTAAGCAAGTTTCCAGTTAAAATGCTTCTTTTGTTCATGATGTCTCTTTATAGAATAGAACAGTAACTAAAATACTTGTCAAATCTAGCTGAGACTGCCCAGCTTCTACAAGGATCCATTGTAAGAAAAAGATACACAGAAACGAATATAAGGTGTCAATCTCTGCTGTGGCCACCCCCCCACACACACCAAAGTCCTCATAAGCCCTTACCTTATTTCTCATGGCTCGGAGGAGATCTCTGACAGAGCCACCTTTGTAAGTTCTGAATTTGCGCAGATCTAGAAAAATATTAAGGGATGTAATGGTTAAGCAGGTACATTTTTACAGAGAATTCCTGGGCTCTTGCAACTGGACTAACGTGATACAAATTCTCAATCAGGACAAAAGATGCTACCTCTTGGACCTAAATAAAGGTGGTGCTCACCTGGAGTTCAGCATCTCAGAGCACATCGTTATCACCAGCCTGTCACTAAGGGACAAACATAAAACTGCATCCCTTTGACCAAGCCCACAAGGACATGCTCAAATAAAGTCTCAAATCCAAGAAGAGGGATTCAGAACTCCAACAGCTGGAGCTGCCTTGTCTACATCAAGTTCTCAGAAATAGCTGCAGCTTTCAAAATGTCTCATCCTGCCTTTAGCATGGTCACCTGTCTGCAAGGGGACAGTGATATTCTCCCTCCAGTCCATCTTGACCACAGCTCTCCCGCCTCTCTCCAACTGCCGTACGATCGGGCCGTCCAATGCCTCCTTTTCTATTCGGTCACTCACATCCTGTAAGGGAAAACAGGCAACAGGTGCTGGTCAGGGTCGGGATTTGGGGTTTGTCCACAGAGCAGGCACTGGAGTGTGAGGTGTAAGCAAACTGACACTCCTCCAGTCTAGGCTACAGGCTCCTCAAAGCTAGGCAGCAGGCACCTACCCTGATGCACTGACTTTTTCCCTGTGAGCAGATATATCCTTCACTCACTGGGACAAACTTGCAGAAATCCCTTCCATGACAAGAGAGAGATGTTATAGAGGTGTACCTGTATACAGGGCATACATCCACCTCTGGCAGTTCACACTCACAACGAGCTACAAGTACAAAACATATTCTCCAGGGAGCCAAAGCATAAAGGGGAAAGCTTAATTCATTCTGTGCTTCAGATATTCTTGAAACAGTATATCTCATGGCTAACCAGAAGGTTCTAACTCCTCACCTGAGCACTAGAGAAGCTATGAAGAACCCTCTTTTCAAGAGCACTGGGTGGCAGGTGTGGGATCTGGCCCTACTGGGTCTCAAGCCCTGTAGAGAGATCGGCAGCATTCCCTATGTACTAGTCTTCAGAGCCCAGCCAGTAGGACTGGCTATGAGATGCAATCATGAGCCCTTGGGAGAGTCAGTTACATATTGCTTTGATAAAGGAAAAATCAGACTGGATAATTTTTCCTTTTTCCTTTTGTTTTTCTCCAAGACAGGGTCTAATGTAGCCCAGGCTGGCCTTGAACTTGCTACATAGCAGAAAATGACTTTGAAGTCCTTTTGATTCTACCTCCAGAGTGCTGAGATTACAGGTTACAGGTGTAAGCCAGCACAGCCAGTGTACTGGCTGAATACCTATTTGAACTTACAGGGAAAAGCCTAGAAGAAAAACTGGCAGGATGGTTCATCAGGCGAAGGTACTGGCCGCCAAGCTTGATGGTCTGAATTTTATCCCTGAACTCAGATGATGGAAGGAGAGAACTGATACCCACAAGAGCTCTTCTGACCTCCACATATACACCAACACACACACACACACATAAAAAAAAAAAAGGTTTGCAGAGACTAGACTGTCCGTGGGCATGTTTCAGAGTTGCAAAGTAACTACGTTAGTCACAGCGGCTCCACAGGACAGAAGCCAGCCGTCTTTGCTGGATATACAATTTGGATACACTAACTCTATTTCACATGGGGTTAAGGCCTTCATATATATTTTATTTCCGTTGTTTGTCTAGTGACCTAGACTTGAGAATTTCCATGTAATATCCTGCAGCAGACAGTGGCCAATCATGATGCTGACCTGAAATAAGATGCTGGACCCTTCACCCCAAAGACATCTGAAAGATTACTAAGCACCAGCACAGGACAGGCAGTGTCCTTTGTAGGTATTTGGGATAGAACAGTGACTAAAATTATCCAGAAAGTCCTGCCTTCAAGAAGCATATGTTCTAGGACATCTCTATTGCCAAGGCCCCTGCCAAACTCCAGACAATGTGAGTGTCCATTCTAAGTCAGGTGCTTTCCAGGAGAAAACCCTGCTGCCCCAACCCTCTTCATGGGTTACTCATCTCATGCCACCTAACACCCACAAATAGTCTATACAAAGCCACTTGGCAATGTCATAGAACCACAGACCTGTCACTCGCCAAAGGAGTTCTGAGCCACTGATCTTAAATTTTAGCCTCAAAGTGTATAGTAAACAAAATGAGATTTCAATAAAAGATAATAGAAAAAACTTGAGATGTTTGAATTTATGACACTGAATGAAATTATATGGTATCTGAGATTTGCTTCAAAAGACAGCTCAATAGTTAAGAGCATTTAAGGCTCTCACAGGAGACTAGGTTTGGTTCTCAGCCCCATGTGGCAGCCTACAATCATCTGTACCTTGTTTCAGGGGAGCCAGTCTTCCCTGCTGGCCTCTGTGGGTACCAGGGCAAGTACACAGCATACATACATACACCTGTCTCTACAAAGCAAGTAAACACTTATACACAAAGAAGAAATCTTTTTAAAAAAGTAATCTGGGTGTGTGTGGAACAGCACAGAAATGAACACTTGCTAAAACTGGGGGATGGGAAGAGGAGCTCTTGGAGCACTTACTTTGCTTTGTGACCATTAGGAATCTCCAGATATAAAGTTTAACAGTTAGGGCACAGTTAGGGGCTGGAGAGATGGCTCAATAGTTAAGAGCACTTCCCACTCTCACAGAGGACCTGGGTTTGGTTCCTAGCATCCACACTGTGTCTCACAATCTTCTGTAGCTCCCGCTCCAGGGGATCTGACACATTCTTCTCAACTCCCCAGCCACCAGATACACATATGGTGCACAGACATACATGCAGGCAAAACATCCATAAGTATATAAAAAAAAAAAATCTGCCGGGGGGTGGTGGCGCACGCCTTTAATCCTAGCACTTGGGAGGCAGAGGCAGGTGGATTTCTGAGTTCGAGGCCATCCTGGTCTACAGAGTGAGTTCCAGGATAGCCAGGGATACACAGAGAAACCCTGTCTCAAAAAACCAAACCAAACCAAAAAAACAAAACAAAAAACAAACAAACAAACAAAAATCTAATCTTTTAAAGAAATAAAAAAAATTGGGTACATTCATATGATAGAATGTTATAGTCATAATTTTATGTATATGTTTTAAAAAGCAGGATATAACTATATGTGTGTGTGTATATATATGTGTGTGTGTGTGTGTGTGTGTGTGTGTGTATATATATATATATATATATATATATATATTGATCCCAATTATAATACTATTTATATGAAAACATTAAAAATGTGATGGTCAATTTCAGTTGTCAACTAAGACATATGCCTGGGTGGGTCTCTGAGGGCAATTCCAGAAAGGATTAGCTTGGGCCTTCTCCCAGCACAGGCAGCACCCTCTGCCAGGTGGGCTGCTCTAGAGGTCTCGGGGAAGCAGTCTTGCCTGACAGCCTTCGCTTCTTGCTGTCCCATTCTGTTGCTGCTGTCATCCTTCCCTGGCATCAGAATTGACTCCTTCAGCCTTCCACTGTGGCCTAAAACCAGGGGTCTCTAATGTTCCAGGTCTTCAGTGTAGACTAGCTGCTGAGGCAACCCAGTTTTATGGACTGAGCAGCTATTGGCTCTCAGTATCTCAGTGTGTAGATGGTCATGGCTAGCCCACCTAGTCGGTACTGTGTGAGCCACTCTAGTACAGTCCCTTTACATATAGGATCTGCTAGCACAGATGTCAATCACATTTGTCTTGGTTGTAGGCAACAGGTCATTGGTTTTTCCCTTTGTCCTTTCTACCTTTTGAGAATCTGGAGGACATTAGGATTTTGATGGAGAAACAGACCCAGGTACCTGGAAAAACTGGAGCTGCTTTTCCAGGCTCCAGAAGAACGGGTGTTTTAGCACGTGCTTTGCAGAGGGTCGCTGCTGAGGGTCCATTGCAATCATTTTCTCTATCAACTCACGAGCAATGACGTCCTCTAAAGAGGAGAAAGATAAACCCATTATTTCCAACTTATAACCAAATGAAATATCAGAAGCCTTACAAATTTATGTGGTCCCCTATAGCTGTCTGCTTCTGTTGTATATACGTGTACATGTCTGTGTGTATGCAGGCATACAGAGGCCAGAGGCTTATGTCAAATGTTGTTTTATGGGGTTAGAGTCTTGCATTGAACTTGGGATCACCAATTCAGCCAGCCTGGCTGCCCAGCAAGCCGCAGAATCCTCCTGTTTCTGCCTCTCCAGTCCTAGGGTCAATTTTTTTTTTTTAAACCTGGGTGTTGAGGATCCAAACTCAAGTCTTCACGTTTTTCTGGTAGGCACTTTACCAACTGAGCCATCTCCCAAGCCCCTGTATGCCCTGTGATACCTCCGTCTGCTACAGGAATTGACTGTAATAAAATAACAAAGAACTCACAGCAAACATCAGTTCGTAACAGATTTTCACTATGTGGTTTGTGAAAAGTAGTGACTAAAAAAAATCCCAAACCTGAGCTGTTAAAAGGGCAGTGGGGTAGGTTTGGATGGCTAGACAGACTTTCAAGGTAAAGCAAAATGGGCTTGTGATCTCAGTACTCAGGAAGCTGATGCAGGAAGATCATGACTTTGAGACAAGTCTGACTTACCCAGGAAGACTAAGGCAAGCCTGGACTACACAAAGAGAACCTGACTAACTAAACCCCTTCCCCCAAAAAAGAGATGAGGTTGAAAAATGAGACTGTTGAAAATGTATGACTGAACCCCACCTCCCACTCCTACCAGGGGCTATCAGCTCAGGCTTACCTGGAACTCCCTGTGTATCCTAGGCTGGTCTCAAATTTGAGATTCAGCATCCTAAATGTTAGGATTACAGGTATGTTCAACCACCCTTAGCCTTAACCCATGTATGTATGTATGTATGTATGTATGTATGTATGTATGTATGTGAGAGGACATGCATATGTGACCCAGCACACATGTGGAGGTCAGAGGACAACTTGGAGGAAGTTAGATCTTTCCCTCTATCACGTGGGTGGGTGCTAGGGATTGAACTCCGGTCATTGGGCATTCAGGCAAGTGCCTTGAACCACTGAGCCATCTTGTTAACCCTTTAACCCCACCTTTTTGTTGCTGTGCCATCTAGGCTGTCCTAGAACTCACTCTGTAGATCAACCTTGAATTTATAGATTTATAGCACGTGCCTCCGATGTGCTGGGATTAAAGGTGTGTGTCGCTACTCTCAGATCCATTTTTATAAAAGTAAGTACACATATCTAGATAGGCAATTAGAATAACATATACAAAGGAATTGACAGCAGATATCCATCTCTGTGTATTGAAAATATGGGAGTGGAGAGATGGCTCAGTGGTTAAGAGCACTGACTGCTCTTCCAAGGTCCTGAGTTCAAATCCCAGCAACCACATGGTGGCTCACAACCATCCGTAATGGGATCCGATGCCCTCTTCTGATGTGTCTACGACAGCTACAGTGTACTTATATAAATGAAATAAATAAATCTTAAAAAAAAAAATGGATCTTTTTGCTAATGTTTTTCTACAATGAATAAGGGGAAAACTCATAAGCAAAACAATTATTTCATTTTAATCTTTTCATACTGGGGTGCTTTGATCTAATATACTGTATTAAATTTCCCAGTCAGGAGGAATTATGCATTGTGTCCAAGTCAGCAGAGCAAGGACAACCTGTCTATCCCTGCTGGCCAGATTATGTCTTGTAACCATGGCCCTCACACAACAGAGTCCAGTGTACAGAACACAGGTCCCCCCCCATGCCAGTAAGGCCCTCTGATCAGGAGTCTCCAGAGTGGGCCCTCCCCAGGTCAGTGCCTCAGTACTCCAAGGATGCTCTCAGCCAGCCTGTCAGCTCTGTATGGTTCAGCATTTCCTGAGGCCAGACGGGCAGTGTGTTGGAAGGTGTTGCCACCTAGACCGCCTGCTCACCGTGCTTGTCTGAGTGGAAGCAGTCAAGGTTGCAGGCGCCCAGGAGGATGTTGGCCTGCCGCTGCAACGATTTGCCAAAAGGATGGCTGCCCTCAGAGATGACATAGTAAAAGACACAGCCTGCAGAGAAGATGTCCACTGTGTAGGTCTGAAAGAAACGCAGAGTAGGAGGTCTCAGACAGCCATCACTTCACCTCAGCCCCTACTGATGAGTGGCTAATGAATGTGAATTGTCCAAAACAGCAAGGAGACACCTGTAGTATTGCCCTAGCGTTCTGACTGATGTCAAGGTCTTTGGCTGACATCAGGGATGACAACCTGGGATGCTGGCTCTGCAGGTGCCCCAAGTTAGCATCACTGATAAGGGTACAACCCACCATCACACTCATCCTTGGCAGTGACTTGTAATCTATTTTCGCCTGAAACATTTCTCTTGAATCTACACAGTTGTTTTATTTTGTTTTTCAAGACAGGGTTTCTCTGTGTAGCCCTGGGAACACTAGAACTCACTGTGTAGACCAGGCTGGCCTTGAACTCAGAGATCCACCTGCCTCTTCTCTTGAATCTAAACAAGCCTCCAGACTTTTAACCTCTAAGCTTACAGAAAATATATAGAGAGAGCTGTGAAGTGATGCCATGAGGAAATGAGACGGAAGCATTAGGGCTTCTCGAGAGTAAGCATCAGAGAGCAAGATAGGAAGGGAGGCTGCTGGGGTGAGGAATACAACCCTACTCGGCACTGACGGAGCCTGGAGTACAAAACTAGTTGTGAAAGACTTGGGGGCTTCTGGGGGACTGTGAACATGGACTAGTGTCAGGAAATGTGGCAGGAAGGTGGTAGGAGAGGGTCTGTTCTTAGGAAGCAGGGCTGCAGCATTCAGGGGTGAGGGGCCGAGGTACCTGCTCCTTATAAGCACATGGTGCAGCTGCAGGTGAACAGAGGAAGACGGACAAATGTATTATGTATTAATAGTGATTCAGGGTGAAAGTAAGTACGTAGTTCTTAACATTCTTCCAATGTTCTGTATGTCTAGCAATTCTTAAAACAAAATAGACAAATGAAAATCGGAGGTCTGTTCATTGTAGATGAGGCCTGACTCTCCAGGTTCCCAAAGGAAAAGGGGGCAAAAGTGATGCAAGGGTTGGGAAAGAGACACTGTTCACATCTGTCTTTCTCAGAACGTGAGACATGAGAAGTTTAAAGGGACGTCATTCTGTAAGCATGTATGCCCGGCACCCAAACCTTTAAACATAATGAGCTGGTACTGTGGTTACCTTAAAAATATTCCCATGGGGCTGGGGAGATGGCTCAGCAGGTAATCCTGAGTTCAAATCCCAGCAACCACATGGTGGCTCACAAGCACTTGTAATGAGATCTGACGCCCTCTTTTGGTGTGTCTAAAGTCAGCTATAGTATACTTATGTATAATAATAAAAAATAAATCTTAAAAAAATTCCCATTTACTTACAGGGTTCTCCTTACAGTCTTCACTCAGCATCTCTGGGGCGATCCAACCCTCAGTGCCAGGCACCCCTGAACGGCGGCTGAAACTGTGCCTGCCAACTGCCAGCTTCTTGCAGAGGCCAAAGTCAGAGATCATCGCCTTGATCCTGCCATGTGCGTTGGGCATGGAGAGGAGAATGTTGTGGGGCTTCAGGTCTCTGTGAACTAGGAGAGAACCCCAAATTCATCCATGCTTACCGTGAGTGACCCCAGCTTCCTACGAGGGTTGTGGATCTTTGTCAGCCTCCTAAATACCTGCTGTCATCTTCAAAATGTTCAGTGTTCAATAATCTAAGGTTCTTTCTCAAATTCCTACACAACCTGTCAAAAGACCACTTAAACACCCCTTTCTCCTATGAAGGTCAGGAAGCTGCCCCACCCCTGGGCCTTTTAGCCTGGCAAGGAGGATACTCTTACCAATGTTGAGAGAATGCAGGTGTGCCAGGCCTGAGGTGGTCTGATGAAGCAAGGTGATGGGCTCTAGGCCAAGGTGGGCGAAGTCCTTCTGCTCCACATACTGTAAGAGACACATTGCCAAGGTCATAGCACATAACCTTCAGGAGTCTATTTGTGGCTGGTGTTCAAGTAGATGTGTGTGTATGTGTGTGTGAATGTGTATATCAAAATTTATGAATAGTAAATATATACTTCCTGAACAAATGCCAGTTAGTGGGAAAAGAGGTTAGTGGCTGTGTCAGAGCTGTCACTGACTCTGGGCACTAGAAAGCCAGCTAGACCCACCTCTTGCAGGGTAGCTGCACACAGCTCAATGGCAATGTATTGGAACTGCCGGTCCTTCTCTGTGCAAAAGTAGCGGATCACATTTGGGTGTTCGTCTGATTCTCGAAGCAGCTGGACCTCACGGTCGGCAAAGCTAAAACACTCAGGGAGGATCCTCTTCACAGCCACGTCACGGTTGTCAAACATGCCTCTGTAGGACAAGAAGTAGGAGCTGTTCTGGTTAGTGCACACTGGGCTGGAGACATGAAATCAGCTCTGTAAGATGCCAATGTTCCTTATTCCAGTATCGACCACCTCAGCTTCAAGGCCCAGAGGCCTTGGACAACCACCAGCAACCCACAGTTGCTGTCCTAACTAGTACTAAGTCAACTTAACACAAACTAGAGTCATTCAGGAAGATGGACTCTCAACTGAGAAAACAGCTCCATAAGATTTGCCTGTAGGCAGTTCTGTAGTATGCTTTCTGAATTGGTGATTGCCCAGCACATTGTGAGGGGTTCCACCCCTGGGCAGGTGCTCTTGGGGTATATAAGAGACAGGCTAGGAAAGTCAAGAGGAGCAAGCCAGTGAGCAGAACTTCTCCATGGCTTCTATTTCAGTTCCTGCCTTGAATTCCCGTCCTGACTGTGATGTGGAAGTGGAAGTCAAATAAGCCCCTTCCTCCCCAAGCTGCTTTTGGTCACGGTGTTTATCACAGCCACAGAAACTCTGTATTGTATGTAAGTACACTGTAGCTGTGTTTATCACAGCCACAGAAACTCTGTGTTATATGTAAGTACACTGTAGCTGTCTTCAGACACTCCAGAAGAGGGCATAAGATCTCATTACGATGGTTGTGAGCCACTACGTGGTTGCTGGGATCTGAACTCAGGACCTTCAGAAGAGCAGTCAGTGCTCCTTACCACTGAGCCATCTCACTAAGCCCCACCACAGAAACTCTTAAGACAGTGTGGGAACTCACTGGAGGCAAGACTCGACTGCCTTGATCATCACTCTGACCCTCCTAGGCCTCCAGCACCTGACAAGATTCACATAGCTGGGGGACTGGGCCATACTACTCACTTGTATACAATTGTGCCCTCAGCTCCGTGGCCTAGGACGTCCTTGGGGCAGAATGAAATTTTCCCAACAATCACCATCCTGGTTTCCTCATCTGGGACAAATCAGGAAAAAGAAGAGGTCATTTTAAACAGACATCACCTGAGGAACTAAAGAGTGGAAGGGCATCTAGAGTTCTGAGTAAGAGGTAGGATTTAAGAGGCTCTCTATTCCCAGACTCCCGACAGGCAAGAGTTAGGCCACTGCTCGGGACCATTGCTCCCCCAACATTTCGCCCCTGCTCCTCCTTTCTATTTCTGCCTTTAAGTTATCTTCACAATATCTCAGGTGTCTTAAACTTTTACAAAGAGAAGGATTCTGTGTGGAACCTCATATTTAGTTAATGGTGAACAACAAAAAGAACAACAACAACAACAACAACAACAACAACAACGTCTACCTCAAAGTGCTATATCTAAAACATCCCCATGTGGTCTGTTTCTTTAAAAACAAAGAATTTGCTTAGAACTAGAAGCTCTGAGGCTCCTTCACAATCTCTGTGGCAATCCTCCCAGTATGTGGCCTGACAATGAATGGCTAAGTCCAGTCCCCAAGAGGAACATAGGCCATTGCTTCACTTCTAAACTTTGCCAGTGGCTGGTCTCAAGAATGCACTTAAGCCATATGGGAAACTTCCCTCTGGTCAACAGCAGGTCACAGCCTTTATCCAAACATCAGTAGGGAGGAGGAAGCCAGGGGAAAAAGAACATAGTGCACCCTCAGGAATCTGGGGAGAGCACGGTTGCTCTGTGTTCCAGGTACAATGGGGAACCGTCCTTACCCTCATCATCCTGCTCCAGGGAGGGACTGGTGCCTGCCTTGGAGGCAGAGCTGCTGGAATGGAGGGAGTGGTTGGAGGCTCTGGGGGATGGGCTGGGGCTGCTGGTGCCTGAGCTCTCCGAGAAGAGGCCAGATGACTCCAAGAACTCAGAATCCTGGGGAAGGTCTCCGTGTGGGTGGAAGGGTAGCTGCTGCTGCTGCAGGAGCTGAATTCTCTCCAGTTCCTTCTGGAGCTGATGGTGCTGGAGTTGACGCTGCTGAAGAGAAACCATATCCAGGCTGCTGCAGCTAGTTCCAAGAAGAAACAAGTCGAGGGAGAGGTGTTCCCTGTGGCCAATGAGGCAGGTTGACCTTACCTGAATGCTAAGGCACAAGGCCAGAGAGATGCCAGACAGAATTGATTCATTAATCTTACTCTTCTGTAGGGCCCACAGTCCAACCCTGGGGTGGGGGTGGGGAGGCTGGTGAGACTGAGTGGCCACCAAGGAGAGCCGTGCCTGAATAGAGGTTAGAACAGGGTAGCCAGAAGTCTAGAAGGCAGGCTGGAAGCAGTGTGGGTGGGGCTGCACCTGGTACCTGGCTAAGGCCCTGTTCCTAAGGGTCTAGTTCCATCATCCTGCTGCCCAGAGCCCTCTTCTCAATACTCTGAAAGCTTTGCTTCACCACAGGAGAAGCATCAGTGGTCTGTAAACATTCTTGTCTGGGCATGGAAGGTGGACTAAAGGGGAGTTTTCTAGCTCTTTTTGAATCCGGGGCCAAAGTTCTGGGTGTGCAACCTAGTAGCCCAGGAAGGCACATAGCCTCCCCAAGCCTAGTTTCTTTTTCTGTGAACAGCGAATAAATAATAATGACCTTACAGGACTGTGTGAGGTTACAAAGATTAGGTAATGATACTTTGCCCACAGAAAGCAAAGCATACAAATCTGTCTTCCCTTCCCCATCTCCATCTGCCTATGTGCTTTGTGCGGAGGAGACAATTCCACAGGCTTGAGGAGCTTGCTGAGGGACTACTGTCTCACTACTCAAATCTATCATCATTATTTTGACTATCTGTAACTAGAAGAGAAAGGAATCATTATGCTGTCCTCTACACTTTAGCAGATCTCATAGGGAGTGTGAGGGAGCAGAGTTTTCATCTGTTATCCTTCCTTTAAAAAAACAGGACTCAATCAATTATTTTAAATGATCTTCAGCAGAGTTATACATCAGCTAGTTTACCCTTTTTAAAAAAACACTAAGATTTAGTTACAACTTGTCCTTTTGGGAGCTGGAGAGATGGAAGAGCACTGACATTCCAGAGGCTCTGAGTTCAATTCCCAGCAACCACATGGTGGCTCACAACCATCTGTAATGAGATGTGATGCCCTCTTCTCTGGTGCTGTCTGAAGACAATGACAGTGTACTTACATATATAAAATAAATAAATCTTTAAAAAACAAAACAAAACTGTCCTTTTATGAGAAGCTAGTATCTCTAATGATGTCTTTGAAGATACGCAAATACTTCTCTCTTTTTTTCTCACAATATAGCCCTGGCTGGTTTTGAACTTGTTATGTAGACCAGGGTAGCCTTAAACTTCCAAGTGCTACAGTTAAAAGTGTGTAATACCACATCTGGCTCAAATATTGACTTTTAAACATGTAACATGTTGCCTACTTCTGTGCGGCAGCCACTGACACCCAGTGACTGACACAGAGGTACCAGGGCCTGGAGGGTACTAAGAAAAGGCAAGCCTTACCAGGGGGTAAGTGATGATGAACGCCACCCACCCAACCAGCAGGAAGGTGCTCAGGATAATAGTAGCCACGTCCTTGAGCATGGAGTCCACGGGGGCCTCAGGCTTAGCAGGAGCACGGGACAGCTTCTCTTCTACACCCTGAGATACGGTGGTCGGTGTGTTGTCTGAAGTCTGGCCAACCAGGTTGATAACCTTGTATGGAAGAGATTTCCTAAATGTCTAGCCAGCTATAGATGAAGTTAGCATGTAAGAGAAGCCATGTCTATTTAAAATGTAGGACTAAAATGAATTTTTTTTCTAGTTCATCAAATTCTGATGGATCTCTGATGTCACCCCTTTTTAATCAATTGCTGTGAGAGACCATACAATTGTACAGTGATGCTGCCACTGTTCAGAGATTTTAGAACAATATATTTAGAAATACCTTTAGACTCTGACATTCTTTAAAAGTTTTTTTTTTTTTTTTTTTGTTTTTGAGACAGGGTTTCTCTGTACAGCCCTGGCTGTCCTAGAACTCACTCTGTAGACCAAGCTGGCCTCCAATTTAGAAATCTGCCTACCTCTGCCTCCCAAGCTCTGGGATTAAAGGCATGCGCCACCACTGCCCGGCAAAAAAATTTTCAATGATAAATTTCAATGATAACTCCTTTGACAGTAGATTTGCTAGTTAAGAAAACTGTAAAATCACCTAAATCATATATAGAAAAAAGTCTGGTGAAAGTTGGTCATCAATATGATACCCTTTTACACTGACAAATAAAGCTAGCTGGGACATGCAGAAGGTCCTGGGTTTGATCCCCACACTACAAACAAACAAATCAAACCACAAAAACAAAGCAGAGCTGGTACAAGTATGAAGATCTGAGTTCAAATCCCAAGGACCCACATAAAAAGCCAGATGTGGTAGAAGTATATGTGCACCTGTGACCTCATCAGTGGGGTGAGGGTGGGGACAGCAGGATCACTAGAGCTGATTGTCAGTTCAGCTCCAAAGTCAGAGAGAGACTCTGCTGCCTCAAGGGAATAAGGGGTGAGAGTACAACTCGAGAGCACAATGCTCAACATCTGCTAGCCTCCTTACACGTACGCACATCCCCGATACTATACCACACACACATGTACACCAGCAAAAAACAAGATGGTTGAGCTGGGCGGTGGTGGTGCATGCCTTTGATCCCAGCACTTGGGAGGCAGAGGCAGGTGGATTTCTGAGTTCAAGGCCAGCCTGGTCTACAGAGTGAGTTCCAGGACAGCCAGGGCTATACAGAGAAACCCTGTCTCGAAACAAAACAAAACAAAACACACAAGATGGTTGTCCATTTGTATATGTGTGCAGGCACATACCTAGTATACCTAACAAAGTAATAAAGCTATTTCCTTAGGTTGTTTTTCCAAAGTTAGAGAAAAGTATTGGATACCTTTATTAAATGCTTATGAAAAATCAAATAAACAAAAAGTAAATGCTTATAGAAGCTCCAAACTAAATCAGATAAGCATGTAGCTTCCTTTCTAGTTCCTCAGCCTCTCAGAGGTTTCCCGGAACAGTTTAGAGAAGCACACTGCTCTGCTCTGCACATAAACAGCTAGTGTCCTCTGCTTGTCCAACAAGGCCAACACAGCTTCCTGGCCTTGCACAGGTTTGCCTTCTTTTCTTTTCTCTTCTTTTCTTTTTAAAAAGATGTTATTTATTTTATGTATGTAAGTACACTGTAGTTGTCTTCAGACACCCCAGAAGAGGGCATCAGATCCCATTACAGATGGTTGTGAGCCACCATGTGGTTGCCGGGATTTGAACTCAGGACCTTTGGAAGAGTAGTCCATGCTCTTAACCGCTGAGCCATCTCGCCAGCCCCACACATGCGTTTTCCACAAGCTTACATGACTACAGTCTCCCCTGCACGACATCAGCTTTTGAGGCCCTTCTCTCCCCTTCCAGTTGCTGTCTGAGTCCATTAGGTATCCACCGCTTGTGTTCTTGCCTCCCTTATCCTTGTAGAGCATTCTGTGTGGGGAGGATGGCTTGCTGGGTATGTAGCATGTGGCTGAGAAATCTGTGTTGTGCATGTGACTGGGAGGACATTTATTTATAGTAACTATCCAGGAGTGTTTAAAAAGACAGTTGTGGGGCTGGAGAGATGGCTCAGTGGTTAAATTCAGGCACTGATGTTGCAGAGGATCTGAGTTTGGTTCCCAGGACCCATATATCAGGCTGCTCCCAACCACCTGCAACCCCAGCTTCTAGCCTCGTTGGCCCTTAGTTTATACCTGCAAGATGGCTCTGTGGCTGAAGACACTACCAGCAAGTCTGACAATCTGAGTTTGATTTCTGGTGAAAGAAAAAACCAATTTCTGCAAGTTTTCCTGACTTTCACACCTGCACCACGGCCACACACACACACACACACACACACACACAAAACATCAGTATAAAAAACAAATTCAAAGACCCCTTTGCTCAAGCTCAGATGGTTAAATAAATATAAACTTTGGCCATGGCTACCTCTGAGTATAAGATGATCTGTATTCTCTTATTTTCTTCATTATAGTTTTATAAGTATGCAACAATAAATACTCAGGACTTTAATAAGATCTTAGAGCAATACAGTTCAGGAACTCCGTTTCAGAAATCAGCCTACTCCTCCAACTCAGCTAACACCATTGATGATGAACAGAGACACTGTGCCCTGGACGTAAATAAAACCTAAAGCCAGCTGGAGTGGTACATGTCATTAATCCCAGAGCTTAGGAGACAAAGGGTAGGTAGATTTTTGAGTTCTAGGAGTACTACATAATGAGACCCTGTCTTGAAAAAACAAACAAACAAACAAATAAAAACTACATTTCTCAAGTGATTTGTTAGACCCCAGATGATCCATAATAGTAGTTCTCATTCTTCAAAAACTCCCCAGTCCAGTCTACTTTTCCATCACCCCTCCCTACTCAGTGGGACTGCAAGAGTTCAGGCCTGAATTACTAGCTTACCAAGGCCTTCAGAAACTTCCAAGTCCCCTCTGCTGGCCATGCAGGCCAGAAGAAAAAAGTCTCCCCAACACTCTGATATCTACTAGGAAAGCAATAGGACACAGCAGAAGATGGAGGCAAGACAGCAAGTCTGAGGGCTATGGGGACTCTTGACTGAAGCTCTCAGCTTCTGCTTAGAGCCCCTTTCCATTCAGGTACAGTATGAGAAGATCTGGGGTGGATCAGCAGAGGCCCTAACCTAGTTCCTTAACACCTATTAAGAGAAGCTAGAAGCTGGGCAGTGGTGGCGCACGCCTTAAATCCCAGCACTTGGGAGGCAGAGGCAGGTGGATTTCTGAGTTCGAAGTCAGCCTGGTCTACAGAGTGAGTTCCAGGACAGCCAGGGCTACACAGAGAAACTCTGCCTCGGCGAAAAAAAAGAGAGACTGGTTCACTTCCCACTCACTTCCTCAAAGCTCCTTTGTTCCGAATCAGCAGGAATCACATTTTCTCGATGTTTGGGCAGGTTGTTAGGAAATCTCTCCAGCATCTTGGTGGATGCAGACAGAGGAGTTTCATGGTGTCCTACGAGAGGAAACAAACTTTTAATGAGAACAGCTTCCAGGGAGTGGTAGCTCTCAATACAAAATTTTAGCAATTCTCTACCCTCTGAGGGAGTCTTTCCTACAATGGAATCTCATATATACACAACAAGAAAAAGGTAAAGCCAGGCAGTGGTAGCGCACGCCTTTAATCCCAGCACTTGTGAGGCAGAGGCAGGCAGATTTCTGATTTCAAGGGCAGCCTGGTCTACAGAGTGAGTTCCAGGACAGCCAGAGCTATACAGAGAAATCCTGTCTCGAAAAACCAAAAAGAAAAAGAAAAAAAAAAAGAAAGAAAGAAAAAGGTAAATATGGCTACTAGAGAATTAGTATGAAAACAGAATCTGTTTTTTTTCTTCAAGACAGGGTTTCTCTGTGTAACAGCCCAGTGCATTCAAGACTGGCCTGGTCCACAGAGTGAGTTCCAGGATAGCCAGAGCTACATTGTGCAACCCTGTCTCCAAACAAACACCTCAAAACACTCCCTGTCCCCAATAGAAATTTTAGGGCTGGGGAGACGGTTTAGTCAGTAAAGTGCTTGTAAAAGCAGGAGGGCCCAAGTTCAATCCCCAGAACCCATATGAGAAAAGTTGGTCAAGTGTGTGTAATCCAACGGGGAGATGGAAACAGGTTGATCTCTGGAGCATGTCCAATAGCTAGCCTAACCTAATCAGTGAATTCTAAGCCATGAAAGACTGTCTCAAAAAGCAACAGAGGAATGACCACTGAAGTCCTCTAGTCTACACACAAATGCACAGGCACACCTGCACACACATGTGAAATACAAATTTTAAAATAAAACAAGATTTATTAATTGACAGCAGAATGCAGTCTTCTGCTTTTTTTAAAAAAATGATTTGCTTTTATTATTAATCACATGCCTGTGTGTGGGTATGTACAATGCTTAAGTGTAGGATCCAGACTCCCCCTGGAGCTGGAATTACAGGTGGTTGTGAGTCACATGACATGGGTGCTGGGAACCAAACTTGGATCCTATGCAAAAGCAGTTTGTGCTCTTAACCACTGAACCACTTCTTCAGCCCAATACTCTGCTTCTTTTACAAATAAAATAACTCGTGTGGGTGCATGTATTCAACTCAGAAACAAGTGTGATGCTTCAAAGTCCAACAAGTTCTTCCACTGCTTCCTAGCAGCATCAGTCTGTAAGGCTACCGTGGTCCCCTCTGCACACTTCCGGTGCTCAGGCAGAGTTCTAGTCCTTCTCTGAGCTACATTTGAGCTTCCACCTAAGGTGAGTGAGTACCTGAGAGAATGAGAGAAGTTGGTGCTGGATGGACAGGAAGAGTGCTGCCCACTCACTTGCTACTGTTCTGTACATACTAGTTCATGACCGCCTGGCATTCAGCACACTTCCATCCTATTGTCTAGTGTGTGCAATAAAAGAAGTAAAGTAACTAAATAAGGAACTGGCGTTTCATTCCACGGGGCTTGAAAAGCCCCATCAATTTCTCTCCTTTCTGTTCTCTCACAGATGAGCTCTTAGCTTGATTCAGGCTTTTTACTCTATATTGTTTTTTCTTCTTTGTGGCTGTGTGTGGAGATCACAGGTCAGCCTGAGGTATCTTCCTTAGTTGGTTCTCTACCTTACTATTATTTTAAAAATACTTTTTTTTTTTTAAGAGACAGAGTCTGTCACTGAAATTGGAGCTCACTGTTTCAACTAGATTGGCTGGCCAGTGAATCCCAGGATCCTCCCGTTTCTGCCTTTCTACACTTGATTTTTCAGTTTGTTTTTTTGTGACAGGGTTTCTCTATGTAGCCCTGGCTGTCCTCAACTCAAGAAATCCACCTGCCTCTACCTCTGGAGTGCTAGGATTAAAGGCGTACATCACACCTGGCTTACTTGGCTTTAGATATGGTCCATACCTTCTCACAGTAATCA
Source organism: Montemys delectorum (assembly GCA_019843815.1). Lineage (NCBI taxonomy): Eukaryota > Metazoa > Chordata > Mammalia > Rodentia > Muridae > Montemys > Montemys delectorum. The sequence continues at coordinate 26,687 of JADRCD010237088.1, read as the reverse complement.
CTTCACCCAGTGACTCATTCATTTCCTCAGTGCTCTCTCCATGATCTATATCTCTCTAGTACTACTGGAGACCTATTAGAGACTGTGTGCCACGTGTACCAAGGCAAAGCCTGACAGGAACTAGCCAGAGCTTGCACTTGATCTGGAAAGTCCCTCCTTAATCCCTCATCTGACTTTAATCTTTTCAGGTTTTTGTCACCTATGGTGTGACATGGTTCTTTCAGGGAAACCTACTTTTGTTCTGAACCATCACAAATTTTCTCATGCATACCATGGCCTGCGGAGGCATGCTCTGCTCTACAAAAGGGTTTTCTCACATGTGGCTGCCTATGTCAGAATTCTGCGTCAGACCTGGTATCTGAATGTGAGTAACCATGGGTTACCGAGGCCAACCAACAAGAATGATCAACAGCCAGGAGAAATAAAGCTGTCCTTCCACAGGCCGCCCTGCATTACAGTGTCCTGTCTACCTTATTCCCTGATGTCCTACATGTCTGTAAGGCCTCCTACCAATAGATTGTTGGAGAAGTCACTGAGATTCCTTATACACAGGCTGCTACTGAAGAAGGGTGTTCAGGGATACCCCACTGTACACATAGAACCTATCTCTGCAAGCCTGTCCCAAAGTTCTTAAGCATTTCTATATAAATAGTACCCAATCTTTGTGAATTATTTGTCCTTAAGCAAACAGATCCAGACTCTGAAGCAAAAGGCACAGGACCAGCTTACTGCATTGGGTTGCCAATGGCAGTTCATGCCTATTTGACAAAGTACTAGGGGATGTTGAACACCAGGTCAGGGTCACTGCTGGGGGCAAGAAACAAAACAATAGGACCCCCCCCTTCTGATTTAATTAGATCCATTTTATTTTCAAGATGAATGTGAAGGTAGACTATCTTGCGATCTTCCACAAGAACCAAAGGCCCTATCTTGGTCCTGGTCTATGAGAAGATGTTATGTATTCCCACTGCCTTATTGTAAGCTGACCAGCTACAGAGTTCCTCACAGGGGACCTCAGATTGTGAGACCGTGACTTAGCTACCTCTTAGAAGTTTGCTAGGCTTCCTAGTTGTCTTACTCTGACAATTTAAAGGGAATTTTAAAGGGATCTCATTTTTCAATTCTGCCATGGAGACTCTTCTTGTACATTTTCAGTGCTTTCATACACATTTCCTTTGCACTACTTCTTGACCACGGCCAGGTAGCTCATGGACCTTCACTGGTGCATAAACCCGAGCAGCCTTGGACTTCTAATGAGGTCTGCTCACTAGCTTTCCCTTCCCATCAGCACAGATCCATTCATGCATACTTTCTTAAGAAGAAAAGGAAGACTTCTTGCATTATTTTCTTTGCCTATATTACACTTACACGCACGCACACACACACACACACACAGAGAGAGAGAGAGAGAGAGAGAGAGAGAGAGAGAGAGAGAGAGAGAAACTATGAAGAATTAAAAGGCACAAAGAATAGGGTCTTTCAGACGATCTGCAAATAGAATGATCACAGCTCAAGCACAACAAGGTCCTACCCCCGCTCCCCTCGGCTGCTCCTAGGTACTCATATTCTGGTCCAAACCCACTGCCTGACAGGTCCTGCTGCTTCCTGGGCCCACATCTACTCTATTCTGCTGGGACTCACCCCACCTCTCATGTTTAGGCTAGGTCATCAGAATTGGTGTGTATTGTTGGTAGGGGGCCACAGAAAGGAAAGATCTGATATAAGAACATCCCATCCTGCTCTTGGGGTACTTGCCAGGGACACAATCACCCTCACTTCTGCCTTTGTTTGCAATACTCATTGCTTTGGGGTGTCATCTCAACCTCTCATCTTTGTAACCAGGTCTTTAATTCAACCCCAGGGTCATGGATAATGATGGCAACAATAATGGGAAGAAGAAAAAAGAAAGGCCAGCGTACATCCCAGAGTCAAAGCATGCTTAGCATGCCTAAGGCCCTGGTCTCTGCCTAGTCTCTCATTTCTTGGACAGAAAATATTATGGGAGGGAGTAAAGAAGCCACGCACTTGGGAAGCAGGGACTGAATGAATTGAGGGTAGCCTGAGTAACATAGTGACATTCTGTCTCCCAACAATACAAAACAAACCAAAAATTTAGACTGAGAAAAAGAAACTCCCGCAGAGCCTTTCTGTGATGGCCCAGGAACAGCGCGCAGACTCTTCATGCCTGTTGATTCTGGTTTCTCCTCAGACTGCTAAGTATTTTGCCTTTATTTTCTACAACTGTCAATAATCATGGGTCTTAAACTTGTCCTGTCCAGCCTCTTATCCACACTGATTCCTATTACAAATGACAAGCCCCACTATTCTTAGAGAGTGGAAATAACAAGGGTACCCATCTCACATGGTCACTGTGAGGAACAGGGAGCAGACCCTGCTTGAAATTTACACCGAGTGTTTCAATCTTGGAGAGAAACTGGTTTCTTGGAGAGACCTTATTAAGCAACCTGGAACTCTGTAACTCCTTGGAAATAAAAATATTCCCAGGCCTAAACCATCTTGACATGGACAGGGCACACAATGCATTCACAATGAAGAGTAGCCGTAAACCAGCAGGGCTACTCACCCACCAGGGGGCAGTATGTTACCACGCAGCACGAAGATGCTCTTACCTATGAGAAGCCAGTAATTCCTCAAGTAGTTCAGCTTGCTCTTCCCTTTGAGTCCAGGGTCAAACTTGAGGTCTGTGCTGGGAGTGATCACACACTCTCCTTTGTCTCCAATGGTGACACCATCTGTTTGGGGGCCTTCCAGCAAAGGGAGAGTGCTGCCTCGAGGCTGTGGAGATGGGATGGGTGAGCTGCAGGGCTGGTAGGAGTTTCCCTAGGTCCTGCAGCACAACCACTGTCCCCTAAAGGGACAGCTGTGGCTCGCACAGCTCAACCATCACTAACCATCAAAGTGTGACACAGAGACCCTGGGACCAGGCAGGGAAGCTCTACTGACATCTTTTTAGACTCTTTGTTTAAGACAGAACTCAAGAAGCCCAGGCTGTTCTTGAATTCTAGACTCTCCTGTTTCCATCTCACAAATGCTGGGATTACAGGCATCAACGATCAAGTCTGGTCCTGCCATGTCAGGTTTGCATGTTTGGGCACTGATAACCAGGAAGAATATGCATTATAAAACTCCAAGAAGCTACTATTAGAAATTCTGTGAGACTACATAAGAATCCATATGGTCACAGATGACACAATTGACTGCAGTGTGAATGAACTGCAGACATTGAGGAGTTAACAGGGTCAGGAGTGGCCTCACTGCTACAGCAGCCACTTAACTCACCAGCAGACAGGATACAGCCAGCCAGTCCAGGTACTAGCACATCAGGGGTGTAATATCCCAGTCACTCAGTGAGAGTGCTCAAAGCAAGCTGGAGAAGCCTGAGGAGGCATGGAGCACTCACAAAAGGATCGAGCAGGGGAAAGGAAGTGAGAGACCAGCAACTGAAGCTCAGAAGAAAGAATAGGGAAGTGTGGGTGATCATGGAAAGCATGTGCTTGTCTGGACCATGCAACCCCCCAAAACTAGCAGAGTGGTAGCTAGGCATGGTGGGATTAGCTTGAAGAAAGCCTGACGGTTAGATCTGAACACAAAACCATGGGGAGTGTTTCCTGGCTTCAGGAAGCTGCTTCTGTCAACATTAGCTTCCAACATAGGCTGTGCATTTGTAGAAGCTGCTCATGATTCATTCAGCTCTGCATTTCCCCTTCTTAACCAGATGTTTACACAAAACTCAATGTCACTTTTTGCTAAAAAGGGAACAAAAGCAGTCAAGAAACTGCATCTTTGGGTCCCACGGTTGACTCACCACGACAGCAACACCCTCATGCACCATTGAGGGGGAGGCATAGAGGCTGCTGGAGTACTTCCCAACATACAGTGTAGGCCTGCAAAAACAGAAACACATTCTCAAGTGGCTTTTAGGACATCAGAAGTATAGACTCGAGTATCAGCTGCCACACATGGGCCATGCAGTTCCCACAAGGAAGCCAGCAAGGTGGCAGGGGTACTGTAGCATGACAGGGCAGTGGGACTTCAAGCCCCAGCGTTACCTGTCACCTACAGAATGGAAAGCCTATTTCCTCGCCTATTTCCAGGACTAGACTAGATGGAGTCCAGTGCAGCCTAAGGAAAGGGCTGGATTGATGACTGGCAGGAGACTGAGTACTCAGCACCTGCTGCCGGTTTCTCGGGTGACCAAGCCGGCACTCTTTCAGAACAACCATGCTCAGCATCACCATGCTGCTGTGGGCTTTTTGAGGACTTCCAGGGTTCAGCAGAGGAACAGGTGCTCCATTCCAGATGCTGAGAGCAAAAGGAATGTACAGGATACATAAACCAGGAGAGTAGTGTACACCTGTAATCCCAGGATACAGAGCATATTTGGGGCCAGCCTGGGCTCATGAGACCCTGCTTCACATAAAAACAAAACAAAAAAAAAAAAGAGGAAAAGAAAGAAATTCCCATCCAAACTGAGTGCTATTTCCTGATAACGTGCTCCTACCTGAGCTATCACAGAGGGCTGCCTCGTAGCAGCATGGAAGCTACACCTACAGACCTCCAGGAACTACTACTGCCAGGAGCCTTGGATCAGTTATCTATGAAATTATCCAAACTTCTTTCTACAAAGTCCTTCCACCTAAATGGTGTTTCACTATAGACAACACTTTCACATATATGATTACATTTCAACTTTTCCACACACCTATGGAGTAGGGAGATTGAGACCTAGCCTGTTAAGTGACTTTTTTTTTCTGATTTTTAAAATGAGTATGACATGTAATAAAAATTTAAAATATACTAGAGTCTCCCCCTCAAATCTTATAGTCAATGTTCAAGAAATCCAGGTAAATAGATACTTGTAATCCCATCACTTAGGAAGCTGAGGTCAGCATGGGTTACATAATTGGACTTTCTCTTTAATCCATAAACATAATACAGAACCAGAGAGAGAGAGAGAGAGAGAGAGAGAGAGAGAGAGAGAGAGAGAGAGAGAGACGGTAACAGAGATAGTTTGAAGTATAAAGGGGTACTGCATGGGTTGCATTCTGAGGTTCTCAAATGAGCCAGTGGGGTTTTTTTTGGGGGGGGGGAGTGGTATTTGTTTTTGAAGACAGGGTTTCTCTGTAGAGCACTGGCTGTCTTGGAACTCCCTCTGTAGACCAGGCTGGCCTCAAACTCAGAGGTCCACCTGCCTCTGTCTACTTGGGATTAAAGATGTGCGCTATCATCATCCCCCAGCTCAAAACAAGTCAGTGTTAACTCTTGATGTTCTACATGAGCTCAGAGATATTTGCCAACCTCCTGACTCCCCCAGTATAGGGTATATTACACAGTAGCAGTCCCAGAACACCAGGGTTGTCCTTTGCTGCCTGTCCTGTTCTGTCCTGATCTGTCCCAACTCCTCCAACTCACGTCAACTTGCTCTTGGCCTCTGTCTCTTTGGGGAATGGATATTTCCACTTGGTGATGCGCCCCACTTCCCCAGACATGAAGGTCAAGTAGCGTAGAGTCTCCATAGCAACGTTGATGTGCACCACCTTTCTCAGACCCTCCCGCTGCCAGACGTAGAAGGCCACCACAGGAGAGGCATAGTTTTGGATCCACAAGACATCTCCAGATTCACTGTCCACAGTTACCACCAGTCCATCGCCATTGGACACAAAGTGGGACATCTCTAAAGATCAAACAAAGCATGTCAACCACATTCTGCAACCATGACCTCTATCCTCTTGGCAAGCTGCAGTCATTTCACTGAAGTGGAGATATCTAGAATATTCTCAGGTCACAAGAGTTCACTGGTTTGCAATGAACTCTTCAGTTTTAAGACACTGAGATATGCCTGGCTTATAATTGTAAAATAGGCTTCTTTTCCCACCCCTCTGACTTTTTAAAAAAATTACCCTACCAATAAGTGAGAGTAAATGCTGAGAGGCAAAGAGCTAATGCAAGTGCCAATGACGCTGACATTTTATAGCAATCATTGAAAACCTGGGTACTCAGAGACAGTGTGTGAGGTCCTGAGCCAGAAAGAATAGTCAGACTTCCAGATACAAGTGTTAAGATAAGGGGCTGGAGAGATGGCTCAGAGATTAAGAGCACTGAGTGCTCTTCTGAAAGTCCTGAGTTCAAATCCCAGCAACCACATGGTGGCTCACAACCATCCATAATGAGATTTGACGCCCTCTTCTGGTGTGTCTGAAGACAGCTACAGTGTACTTATTTATAATAATAATTAAATCTTTAGGCCAGAGTGAGTGGGGCTGACTGGAGCGAGCTGGGTTGACCAGAGCAAGCAGAGGTCCTAAATTCAATTCCCAGCAACCACATGATGGCTCACAACCACCTGTACAGCTACAGTGTACTCATACACATAAAATAAATAAATAAATCTTTAAAAAAAGATAATAAACTTAGGTTGCATAGTTATCTGAGTTGCAGAATGTGACAGCTAGAAGTTCTTAGAGTATAAACCACATTTAAATGTGGACTGCCTTTTCTTATTGTGGTACTAGGGATTGGACCCAGGGATTTAAGTATGCTAGGCAAGACTTTTGTTGTTGTTTTGTTTTTGAGAGAGTCTCCATGCAGCTTTGGCTGTTCTGGAACTCACTATGTAGACCTAAAACAATTTTTAAGATTCATTTATTTTATGAATATGAGTAAATACCTGCATGTATGTATTTATGTGTACCACATATTTATGTGTACCACTCGCATGTCTAGTATCTGCAGAGGCTAGAAGAAAGCATTTGATCTCCTGGTATGGAGTTATAGGCAGTAGTGAGCTGAGCCATCATATGATAGGAACTGAATTCGGGTCCTCTGCAAAAGCAACAAGTGCTCTGAGCCATCTCTTCAGATCCCTAGAGTGGCCTTCTTAATGGAGGTATTGATGCCACATGCTAATGTCTGAGCCTATTGCTCGTGTGCTGGTAGTACATTCCTCCTGTGATATATAAGCATTCAAAATGTGTTTCTTTCCTTCTCTCTGGCTAAAGCTATCATCACAAGCCCATGAAAAATCCAGAACTTGGTGATAAAGGGTTAGTTTTTAAAAATTCTGCTTTCTGCAGCGATCATTTCTATATGTGGAAGGTACATCCTTACATCAGGCACACTTACTGTAGTCCACGTCGTCCTCAGGCAGTGAGGCTGCATAGTCAAAATAGGTGGCATTCCAGCGGAGCTCCCGGGTCTTGGTGTCATACATGGTGATGGTATATTCTGGAGAATACAGATTAGCATGGAGGGGCTGTAGAACCTACTGAGGTGTTATATAGTTACAACAAGAACATTTTTACTAAATTGTGTCAAGGCTATCCATGTGGAAAGGGAAAGACCAGGTGAAGGACTGAAGTCCCAGAGAGAAGAACAAACCTGAGAGAGACAAGGCACCCATGCTCTGCTGTAAAAGCACAGTTCATAGAATCATTAGTCATGCAATGGCTGTTTTTAGCCACTAAGTTTTAGGGTTCTTTATTACACAGTAAGACATAGGTAATATGAGAAATGGGTTCCTAAGTTGGGAAGTGGTAGTGCACACCTTATCCCGGCACTCAGGAGGCAGAAGCAAGTGGATCTGTCAATTCAAGGTCAGCCTGGTCTACAGAGTAAGTTCCAGGACAGCCAGGGCTACACAGAGAATCAATCTCTCTCTCTCTCTCCCCTCTCTCTCTCTCTCCTCTCTCTCTCTCTCTCTCTCTCTCTCTCTCTCTCTCTCTCTCTCTCTCTCACACACACACACACACACACACACACACACACAACAAAGCAAAGCAAAACAAAACAAACAGAAAGAAGAAAAGGAAAAGAAATGGGTACCTAGAAGTGGCATGGTACCATGACAAAATCCTAAAATGGGTGGCACTGACTCTGGGACCAGGTAAGTAGTGGAAGGTGGGAAGATGACAAGAGACATGGAGACACAAACTTGGAAGGACAAGTGAGGAGGCCGCTGTGGGAAGCTGAAAGGGGTGGTCCAGTTATGAGCTTACAGAGTAGACACAGTAAGGCTACTGCTCAGTCATTTGGGAGATAGAAAATGTGCATCTGGACTCAGCAATCAAGCTAATGAGACTTGAGGCAGCAGCCAAGAGTGCTAAGTAGTTTTCCTAGCTGTGTATGACATGCTATAAGACAATGAGTTCAGGAAGAAACTGCCAGTTTCAAACAGGACACAGAGAAAATAGAGTTCAGGATGGACTCTCCAGCTGAAAAAGACTTTTTCTTTTTTCTTTAAAAAAAAAAAAAAAAAGGCTAAAAAGGAAGTTCAATGTTAGCAGCGGGAAGAAAAAGTTCCAGGTCAAGGTTAAAAGACTCAGGTGAGTCTGTGCTCCCCTCTTAGAGACTTAGAAGACTCATGGTGATACTTTGGAGCCCTCTACTAGCTAGTCATGAGAATGCTGGCTCATGGCACTCTTACATTCTCAAGTGGACACGTGTGGTATGGCATTTATCTAAAAGACTGACTATAATTCAACACGTGAGAAGCCCACCAAGTTTTCAGAGTAATATTAGTACAATAATCAGATAGTAAAAGGGGGTGGGATCCAGGCTTCCTACTTTTAACAAGGAACAGATCGAGAAAGCTACAAAACTAGTTCTTTTCTTTCTTTTTTTTATAATTCATTTAATTTTATTTCACATGCATTGGTGTGAAGGTGTCAGATCTCTGGAACTGGAGTTACAGATAGTTGTGAGCTGTCATGTTGGTGCTGAGGATTGAGTCTAGGTCCTCTAGAAGAGCAACCAGTGCTCTTAATCAATAAGTCATCTCTCCAGCTTGTCTTTCTTTTTAAAAACATATATATTATCCTTACCCTTTGTCCTTCCCTTTTGAACAAGAATGTTTATTATAGCCATCTGTCTTAGTCAGGGTTTCTATTCCTGCATAAACATCATGACCAAGAAGCAAGTTGGGGAGGAAAGGGTTTATTGAGCTTACACTTCCACATTGCTGTTTATCACCAGAAAAAGTCAGGACTGGAACTCAAGCAGGTCAGGAAGCAGGAGCTGATGCAGAGGCCATGGAGGGATGTTCCTTACTGGCTTGCTTCTCCTGGCTTGCTCAGCCTGCTCTCTTATAGAACTCAAGACTTCTAAGCCCAGAGATGGCACCACCCATAAGGGGCCCTACCCCCTTGATCACTAATTGAGAAAATGCTCCACAGCTGGATCTCATGGAGGCACTTCCCCAACTGAAACTCCCTTCTCTGTGATAACTGCAGCCTGTGTCAAGTTGACACACAAAACTAGCCAGTACACCATCCTGTCGCATTGGTGTACACAATTTGGTGTATACCAAGCTGGAAAAGAGAAAGGCACAAGAGGAAAACCCTCCTCCCCATCCCTCTCATTTGTTTATTAAAATATCATTTCCTGCAGCCCAGGCTGGCTTTGCACTCACATGCAGCTGAGGCTGCATTGCATTCCTGATTCTCTTGCCTTTACCTCCCACCTGTTGGGATTTCAGGTGTGCACCACCATGTTCGGTAAAAACTTGTCTCTTTAATTCGGTCTCCAGATGAGAAGATCCTCATCTACCATCATGCCTGATACAGATGCCAAGACACTGGGTTTTGATTGGATTTTAGGGATCTTGGGAGGAGGTGAACAAATTTTGTATGTGGGAAAGTTGCACTACTGTAGCCAGAAGACAGACTATGTAAGAGTCACTGAACAGGACCATCATCACTTCTTCTTTATATGTGCAAGCCACTTTTTTCTATCAAGAGGTTGTGTCTTTGTCTTCACCCTTGGCTCTGGACCTGCATTGATCAAATGACTGAAGCAGAAGACAGTTGTGTGAGGCATTCTAATATCCATTTTTACCCAAGAAGGAGCCATGTCAGAAAGTACAGACTATTCACATATGTAATGAGGCAAGTTTACATGGAGCTGAGCCAGAATCTGTGTGTGGAGCCCTCCTAAATTCCTTAGTCAAAGCGTTAGGAACAACAAAATGGCCACTATTTTAAGAAACTAGGTTAGGCAGCTTATTACAAAGCAATGGCTAATGGAATAGTGGCTTTATGGACTAAGTACACATATTCCAACCAAAGCCAGAGCATGTCCAAATTCCCTCCAATACCCAGACAGTTTTTATCCCTGTGTGAATCACTCTTAAGGTTTTACTTGATGGAAAAAGGAACAAATCTTAAGTAGACCTAACAGTTTGAAAATGAGGATACTTGATCTTTATAGGGGAGGATGGCTGCTTTAACAATCTGGCCAATTGGTACATGTGTCCCCAGAACAGGAATTAAAATGGGATGTTCCTAAACAAGGTGGGAGCTTGCAGCCAGAGAAACAGCTTCATAGAGGAGAGAACTTTTGAGCAGAGCTGTGAAAGGAGGAAAAACATTTACTTGCCAGACAGTCAAACCAGGCATACCTGGTAGAAAGTCACTCCACTGTGAGTCCCTGAAACAGCACTGCTGTCCTGAGAGCTGTAGGTAGTACACCCACTTGAAAACATTTCAAGAAGGGCAATGTGGCAGCTGGGTCCCAGAGTCGTCTGGATATACCCCTGGGATCTGAAGGGTCTGAGAACTCTGGCTGCCTGAAGAGAGCCACTCTGGTCAATTTTTGGAGGACAAATCTAGTAACAGAGGCCATAGGACGAGCTTTGTACCATCTACTCTAGAAACAGGAAGGCAGTACAGCAAGGGCTTATTTCTTACCTGTCCGTCCAAGGTATAGAAGGGAAGTTGAAGGGCAGAGACTATCAGCAAAGGCCGATGACAAAGTCTGCTGCTTCTCGCCAGTCAGGAGGTCGATAACATACCAAATGTCTTGCTTTTTACCTGGAATGTTAGTGACACACTGTTAAGATCCACCGCAATGGAAATTAGTGGCATTGCCAAGGTAGCACTTCTAGCCATTTGAGAGCCTCTGTGCTGGGAGGCAGGCCTGAAATCCCTAGGATGTTGGAGGTGCTTCTATAGTGCTCTGGAAGTGACAAAGTAAACAGTAATGTCAATGTAATAACTCCTTGGGCCACTGACTCTTATACTAATTTAATAACCTAAAGCTGACATAAAACTTTCTCTAAGCCTTATAGTATGAAAAATGTTCTCTTAACTTTAAAGTTGGATTTTATTGCTTTGAGTAACTATCTTAAATATGAAAAATCTTGCCTGTCCTTTTCCCATGAATGAGGATCTATATAAATACAAGCACACCTAGGGGCTCACCTCCAGGTAACTATGATTCATATTCTTCAATGTCCCTACCTGTTAGCCCACATGTGAAGCAGCACATAACTCTAATTAGCTAGTACCTGTGACTGGTCAGCAGAGCTGCTGTAACCAGATGCTAAGGAGGCTAAAGTTATCTCAACCTTTGTCTCTAGCCAATAAACTATTCCCAGGTCACAGGTGGTGCCACTTGCCTTGGTCAGCTGATTAAATATGAACAGGCAGACAGCACAGCCACACAACCACTTCTAGGAAAACATACAGTATATGAGTCTATGGCACAGACGTGGGCATCTCAGTTTGAAGGCCAACAGCCACTGTATGTGTATACTTCTGTTCTTTAAGCCACATCTCTGGTCATTTATGCCTTCCCACTTTAATAGTTATTTCCTATATTCAAAGTCCATGGAAGTACACTAAAGAGAAGCCAGAGAAGGTCACAAGGTACCAGAATTTGTTAAAGCTATACTTAGCTGTAACAGATATAACACACCATATTCCACACATGCACAACTTGTTTGTGGATCCTAACTGTTCTAAACAATAGTCTTCGTAGGTCTGAAGACAGAGAGTAAATTATATCCAAGTAACTACGACCATAAATATCTTCCATCTATGTGACATACATACGGTTACTTCAAGGGCCATTGTAAGTCTGTATGATCTACCTATAGCTCCAATGGATGGACTGAATAACTATATGCTCATAAATATACTCAGTGAAATCATTTAACACATGTCACAAAGATTGTGGAAACACAATATCCTTTGACCACAAATGATGAATTGTTGGCAAAAGCTGGAAGACTGGTATGGGACTAGTCAAAAGATAGTCATATGGGCCCCGGGGCACAGCCCAAAGGATGGAAGGTTTGATAGTCATTTCCTCAAACTCCCTGGGCTGGGAGTTCCTCATTCTGAAAAACTCATGCAAGAAGTAGGTATCCCTAGAGAAACCTTAAAAACCAGCCTGCATTTGAGCCTTGGCAATGTGCAAGAGATCCTGAAGCATGAATAGGCAATACACACTTTCAGTTCCTCAAAAAGAAAGCTGCTATATAAACATGGGCTATTATTGCTACTAGAATTTCAGATAAATACAGTTCTTTGTGCTACAAATGCACTTTTATTGACATTTTGTCAGCTTGTGGTGGATCCTAACTGCTGAAGAAAAGCAGGTGAGCTGATGCTTTGAAAGCGGAGACCCCACAGGTATGAAGACAGCTTATATATGCTGCTGAGTGCTGCTGCTGCCAAATACTCTGATAGCAGGAAATACTAAGAAAGCCCTATAATTAATAGGCAGGCTTCCCTTCCTTGGCTCAGACTATTGTATTTGCTTTATATTCTATCCATTTGCAGCTAGGTATGTTGCAATAATCAAATAATAGCAGAAGGCCAAGCCAGCAGCTAAAAGCTTGTTAAATTAGTGACTATATTAATAGTGTCACTTTTTCCTTGGAGAGGGAGAGCTCTTTTTTAATTGGCCCGATGATGGTGGCATGAACAACCAAAGCACAACTGAGGCAAAAAAGACTTTTCTCAGAAAGATTGTAAAGAGAGTGACAAGAGCCTGCTTTCTCAACCAGAAGTCTCTCAGAATCCAGGATTCACTTTCAAAAAGAATCAAGTTTTTGGCACTAAAAACAAGAACTCTTACCCATGTAGAGGATTCCATCTGAACTTCGGCATGGGGATGCCTGAACCAATTCTGGGATGGTAAAGGGAAGTTTCTTTAAAAAATAAACAAACAAACAAACAAAAGCAAAAAAATAAAAATAAAAAAATAAAAAAAAAAAGAAAAAAAAAGAAAAAAAGAAAAGAAAAAAAAAACAGGAAAAAAAGTTAACTAAGTCTTGTGAAATTAATTTTACCAAACATGCTGTTTCTGTTACAGGGTTCTTCTAAAACCAGAGAAGCACGTATCTAGTTGGAACCTAAGGAGGAGATCCTGGGCTTCCACATCAACTTCCAGTAGCCTCTGGGTTCCTCCATCTCTGAACTCTGTACACCAACTCATTTATTTGACACAGGATGTTCAGGTCCCTCAGGTCTCCTGTCCAGGTATTCCCTGAGGGTGCTATAAACCTTTTCTGAGAAGATCACACACAAATATGAAGAGTTACATTCTTGGCTTTAAAAAAAAAAAAAAAAAAAGAGACAGTTTCTCTGTGGAATAATCCTGACTTTCCTGGAACTCGCTCTGTAGACCAGGCTGACCTCAAACTCACAGAGATCCATCTGTCTCTGCCTCCCGAGTGCTGAGATTTAAGGCATACAACACCATGCCTGGGGCCTGTCTTGGATATCTCCTGTCTTTAAAATCTGACCCAAAGCCAGCCAGGCCAGGTAGAGTGACAATGCCTTTCCCACAGCATTGATGCTGAAAAGAAGTGACTTAGAAGGAGTTCAAGTGTCAAGGGAAGGAGAAGCCATGGCTGCATGGGCAGCAGAAGGGTCTGAATTTTGGGCTTTCTTCAGTAAGTAATTCTCACTGAAAACAGAGCCTTTGAGTTATAAAAAGGAAGTTATGGTAGGTGCCAGGAAAAGAAACTCTAAGAACTCCTAACATTTCAACACATTTCATCATAAACTGCTTCTTCTGAGCCCACAGTTGACCTCTGATGCCCTTCTGGCCACTGCTTGTTTTGGTGAACTTTATTTTTGGAATGAGCCCTGAAACTATGCAGATACCTGTCGTTAGCTTCTACTACACTGTCACCTTTTCTCCAAGCAAGGACAGATTTCTTGGTAGTGTTAAACAGAACCATAGGTAGTAATTAACTATTTCCCCACCATTCCAACATTCAAACTAAACCTCAGAAAAAGGAAAACACCAGCAAAAGGTAGCAATGCTTAGCACTTGCAGATGTTTCTGGAATCAGAAAATCTTTGTCAGTCCAGCATTCTGGAGTCCTATGCTCCAAGACAAGCACTACCACAGCTCTGAGAGCATCCTTGGGAAATCACACCTCTTTAAGTCCAAACACCAATCCTGGAAGCTTTGGTCTTCGTACATTCCTTGACTTGTCTTTTCTATACTCTAAAGTGGGGGCAACACTCATGGACTAACAAGAGGTTCAATGAGATGACTTATATCAATCACTCCACACTATTTCTATCAAGCAAAATGTTTAAAACACAAGTGTGTTTCATGTAATGTGGAGAGAAACCAATGCAAAGACATGTGAAGGGTGAAGTGCATGCGGCTCCACCCCCAGGCTTGCCTTTGTCCGCATCAGCCCCAGGTGCTTGAAACCTAATTTTAAAATACCCATTTGAGAGCCCACAACACACTTACGAGTCTAGACCAAGGGTTTCCATCCTTGGCTGCACCTCAGAACCATATGAAGGCTTTTCAAACTTCCGGGTAAAGCATAACACACAAGCAGAATGGGATTCATAAGCATAGCTCAGTAATTTGTACCAAGTAAACATATCTGTTGCTAACATTCTTACCAGACAGAGAGAGAACATTTCAAGTTCCTTGGAAAGCCCCTTTGTACCCTCTTCTTGCTACTAACTCTCTGGGGTAACTATTATCTTAATTCTAAAACCAACAGAATCTAGTTTTTTCAGGTTTTGAGATTTATAAAACGAACTCTTGAGTATGTAGCCTGCTGTCTGTCATGTTTTGTTTGTTTGCTTGTTTTTTTGAGACAGAGTTTCTCTGTGTAGACCAGGCTGGCCTCAAACTTACAGAGATCTGACTGCCTCTGCTGGGATTAAAGGCGTGTGCCACAATAGCTCGGCTATCATGTTTTACTTAGTATTATATTTGTGGGATAGATCCATGTTGTAAGCACTTGTGGACAATTGTGCAGCTGAGCATTCAACTGAATGACTATCTCATAATTTATTTCTCTGTTCTATTTATTGATATATTTAGCTACATACTGCATTTTGCATAAGATAAGCAGTATGGTTGAATAAACATTTGTCTTAGTTGTGGGTTTTTTTTTTTTGTCAACTTGACACGAGCTGAAGTCATCTTAGAAGGAAACTCCAACTGAAAAAATGTCCCCATCAGACTGGCCGGTAGGCAGACCTGTGGGGCATTTTCTTGATTGAAAGGGAAGCCCCCCACCCCCAACCGTGGGTGGTCCCATACCTTGGTAGGTAGTCTTAGAGTGTATAGAAAAGCAAACTCAGCAAGCTAGGAGGTGCAAACCAGTAAGCTGCATCTCTGCATGATTTCTGCTTTAGCCAGGCGGTGGTAGCGCACGCCTTTAATCCCAGCACTTGGGAGGCAGAGGCAGGCAGATTTCTGAGTTTGAGGCCAGCCTGGTCTACAGAGTGAGTTCCAGGACAGCCTGGTCTACAGGGTGAGTTCCAGGACAGCCAAGGCTACACAGAGAAACCCTGTCTTGGATCACCACCCCCCCCCCCCAAAAAAAAAAGGAAAAAAAATGATTTCTGCTTTAATTCCTTCCCCTGGAGTTCCTCCCTTGACTCCCTCAGTTCCAGAGTGTGACCTGAGAGCTGTGGCAATGAAATAAAGCCTGTCCTCCCCAAGTTGTTTTTGGTGCTGGTCTTTACATGGCACTAGAGACCTGCTAAGACAATGCCTTTGGGGAGAACACATCCATGTATTTCTCTTGGGCACATGCCAGGGATGGTGTTATGTGGTTGTAGGTTCAAGTGGAAACTTCTAGTTTCTTTGGAAAGTCAGTTATGTCAAGAGATGTTTTCCTGGAGCAAACACAGGTGAAAGGATGTTTTAATATAGCAAACACAAAAAAGGGCCCGTGATGAAGGATAAATATAGCCCCACAGACAGTGGGAGATGAGCACTGAGCATTGGTTTGGTTTGCTTTGCCTCACTGTTCTTCAATAATGACACGCATGTATTGGTTTGCCTTACATAGAGTTGTTGAGCTCCATTTGTGATAAAGCCACATTTGAAAGAAACTTGCCAAAGAACTCCTTGTGAGGTTCACCTCAGGCCTGCCTTGAAGTTTCTTCAGGATTGAACTATATCTGCTGGTTTGTGTGTGGTGTCTGCCTGTCTGTAGCTGCTGAGTTGTAATTGGCGTTTACTAAGGGACTCAACTACTGCCAAAGAAGATTGAGCTCACCCTCAAAGAACTATTGTGGAACAGGTCCACCTAAAAACTTTTCTCTTCCACTACCTCTGCTGGGAGGTTGAACACTTATTAAAAGTAGGCTTCAAAAACTTTATGCCTACAGTAGGTTCTATCACATACGCTGCTGAGTCAGTTGTACTGCCTGCATCTCCCAGTGGATAGACTTTTGATTATTGGCACCTCCACTGGCCTTATGACTTCAATTTCCCTAATGACACCTCTTCATGGATTTATTCAGCATTAGAATACACTCTTCTACCTTTCTATTGGCTCATCTGTCATTGTTGTTGTTTGGTGTTCTGAGACAGGATCTCACTCTGTAGCCCTGGTTGGTCTTCAACCCCACTATACAGACCGACCAGGTTGTCCTCAAACTCACAGAAATCTGCCTGCTTCTGCCTCTACTTGGGATGAAAGGTGCACATCACCATGCACAAACAGATGTCTTTTCCTAATGACACACTGGAGTTCTCTTGGTTGGTTAGTTGAGACAAAGTCGCACATAATGCATTTTGTTCTCAAACTCCCATGTAGCTGAGAATAGCCTTCCTATGTAACTGAGGATGACCTTCCAATTTCTGATCCTCAGGTCTCCACCTCTTGGGTGCTGGCATTAGAGACATGAGTCCCCACACTGAGTTTCTGTAGTTGTTAGGGATTGGATTCAGCCCCCATAGGATTTGTTTTTGTTTCTTAAATGTCAGACACATAGACGTTTGAATTTTGTCTCTGTTTTCCAAATGTTGGATGTGTAGACATGAATAAACGCAATAAAAATGTAAAAAATGTTTAAATGATTATATGTTCTAAGACCATGAAGCTGTTCCATTACTTACTCCTGAAGCTTTATTATCTTGCATCTCACATTTATTAACAGATATAGATTTGTCTGAAATTGACTTTTACTCAGATGGATGTATACTAAGATATCTTATTTCTACATGGATACCCCACTGATCCCTTTGTTATCTTTACCCCCTTGTGCTGGGGAGGAAACTTAGAGCTCTGTACATACAAGGCAACAGTCCCACAGAGAGACAGCAGGCAGAGGGAGGAGAATCACTGGAAGTCTGTAGATCAACTACTGTGATATACAGAGTAAAAAAACAATAACTGCCTGTCTAAACTAAGGTAGAAGACAAGAGCTAACACCTAAGGCTGTCTTCTGACTCTGTATGTGTACTGTGACACTCACACACATGTATCTATAAACATGAATATGCAAACACATACTACATACACACACAATTCAAAAAAAAAAAAAAAAAAAAAAAAGAGCAGGGGCTGGCAAGATGGCTCAGCAGGTAAGAACACTGAATGCTCTTCCGAAGGTCCTGAGTTTGGATCCCAGCAACCACATGGTGGGTCGCAACCATCCATGGTGGGATCTGACGCCCTCTTCTGGTGTGTCTGAAGACAGCTACAGTGTATTACACCAGAGCGAGCAGGGCAGGAGCGAGCAGAGGTCCTGAGTTCAATTCCCAGCAGCCACCTGATGGCTCACAGCCATCTGTACAGCTACAGTGTACTCATACACATAAAATAAATAAATAAATCTTAAAAAAAAAAAAAAGCTAATAATTTAGAAAGCTCTAAAAAGGCAATGATGCTATACCGGTTTATCTGAATCAGAATCCCCAGCAGTTTGTAACCCTCCTAGGTGGTCTCACATAGAGAAGCAGGAAGGACGCAGCTAAGAAACTCAGAATATGCCAAGAAGCAAAATAGTCTCACCGTCAGGCCTTCATTGTTCTTGCCTCCAAGTGTGTACAGACTGCCATCATTGGGATCTGGGAGGAAAGCAGGCCTAGAAATTAAATTAAAAATGTCAATGATAAACTACAGCCCAGAACAGAGAACAAAAGACCAAAATGATCAAAATCATGCCGAGTCATGGCATGGGGGATGAATGAGTGAGTATGTGGAAGACAATATTACCAACTGCTTTTTTCATGTCAGACAGACAGACACACACACACACTAACCCACGAGGTACATATTCTACTTAAGCAGAGAAAAATAACTTGAGAAAGAAAAGTCATATACTATGAATGATGAGGAAATAAATGAAAAGGGCTTAGCAAATCTACTTTCAACTTCCGTGTCCACTGTGCTTGATCATTGATAATATTTTACAGCAACAGTAGAATGCATCTCAGACCAAATCCAAAGTTTTATTTATTCTTAGAGAATTTCATAAATGTACATACGATATGCTTTGATCATATCCACTTGCCACAGTCCTGCCAACTACTCCTACCCCTCTCCTGCCATCTAAATGCACCACACTTCTGGCTGCTGGATATCCTGGGACGGGGATACAGACGTGCATGCTGAATCCAAGCCCTCTGCAGGAGCAAGTAATAAGTGCTCTTAGCTGCATGGCTATCTCAGCTCCCTTCTTTTTAATTTTTAAAAAACAATCCACTGAATCTAATTAGTGTTGCCAGTATCGACCTGTCATTTTCAAACATTTTCTTTCTCTCTTTTTTTTTTTTTTTTTTTTGGTTTTTTCGAGACAGGGTTTCTCTGTGTAGCCCTGGCTGTCCTGGGCTCGTTTTGTAGACCAGGCTGGCCTCAAACTCAGAAATCCACCTGCCTCTGCCTCCCAAGTGCTGGGATTAAAGGCATCACCACCGCCTGGCTCAAACATTTATTTCTTAAATGACAGCAATAAAAGCGGACTCTGAAGCCTGACATCAGAGAACGTGTCAGGGATATAGATCAAGGTCTCTGTCTGTAGAATCTCACAAGAAAACGAGAGGTTGACCTTGTGTCCAGTGAATGTGCTAAAGATGGAACTGTAATTAGTGCAAACGAGGAATCCTCTTTCTAATCTCTTCTCCACTCGGGTTGTTCCATAATTTCAGGCTTTTACAGGGTTTCTCTGTATAGCCCTGGCTATCCTGGAACTCACTCTGTAGACCAGGCTGGCCTCGAACTCAGAAATCTGCCTGCCTCTGCCAAGTGCTGAGATTAAAGGCACGCGCCACGGGAGCTGAAGAGATGGCTCAGTGGTTAAGAGTACTGATTACTCTTCCAAAGGTCCTGAGTTCAAATCCCAGCAACCACATGGTGGCTCACAACAATCTGTAATCTGATCCGATGCTCTCTTCTGGTGTGTCTGAAGACAGCTACAGTGTACTCATATTAAATAAATAAATAAATAAATAAATAAATAAATGGCATGCGCCACCACTGTCCAGCCATTTCAGGCTCTTACAGGTGACAATACTCCCTTGAAAATGCACACACCATAAGAACAGGTTACCTTTACCTTTCTTCTCCGTGATGTGACACAGTGAACAAAGAGATCCAGAGGATGAAGACATGGGTTCAGAGGTTAAGAGCTGCCTACTCTTCCAGACGATCCATGTCTGATTCCCAGTACCCACATGGTTGACTGACAACTGTCTCGTAATTCCAATCTCAGGAGATCTGATGCCCTCTCTGGCCTCCATGGGCACCAAGCATAACATGTGATACATAAATATGCACAGAGGCAAAACAACCATACACATAAAACAAGCAAACAAATAAATAAATTTATTTTTAAAAAATGAATATGTGGGGCTGGAGAGATGGCTCAATGGTTAAGAGCACTGACTGCTCTTCTGAAGGTCCTGAGTTCAAATCCCAGCAACCACATGGTGGCTCACAACCATCCATAATGAGATCTGATGCCCTCTTCTGGGGTGTCTGAAGACAGCTATAGTGTACTTATATATAATAAATAAATAAATCTTTTTTAAAAAATGAATAAGTAAATAAGTTTTAAAAAGAGAGAACCAGACTTTAGAAGTTCAGTTCAAAACTCAATTTAAGTTCTATCTTAAGTCCCTGGGCATATTGGCACACACCTTTAATCACAGTACTAGGAAGGCAGAGGCAGGTAGAACTCTGTGAGTTTGAGATCAGCCTGGTCTACACAGTGAGCTCAAGGACAGCCAGGGCTATATAGTGAGACCTTGTCTCAAGAAAAAAAAACAAAAGAAGTAGTCCCATTTCTTTTCTTTTTTAAAAATTTATTTATTTATTTTATGTATTTGAGTGCATACTGTAGCTGTACAGATGGTTGTAGGCCACCATGTGGTTGCTGGGAATTGAACTCAGGATCTTTGGAAGAGTAGTCAGTGCTCTTAACCGCTGAGCCATGTCTCCAGCCACAAAGTCCCATTTCAATCAAACCTTTTAATACGACTATCCTCTTCCTCACCCAAGAAACAGAGACTTCTATCACACCACATGGAAAATTCTTATGTCTCAAAAATTCTTGTTACACTTTGAACTTGTGCATATTATTTGTGCCCAGCAACTAAGTAAGATGGAAAGTCAGAAGAAAATACTATGGAGAAACGGGAACTTACTCTTCCACGTATGTTGGGACCTGCAGGACTGGATCTGTGCAAAAGAACAAGACGCATCATCAGGAGGGCTCTGAGACATCAGGGCCCTGGAGGTTTCCCAGGACCAACAAACAAGTCGTACCAACAACTAAGGCTAGTAGTCTGCACTATATAAGTCATGGAAGGGCATTGCAGGAAGCACACAGAGGCACAAAGCTATGTGCTTACAATTCTTACTAAGCACACACAGTACAACTAAGGTACTAAGTCTAACATACATAGTGGGCTGGAGAGACAGTTGGGTGGTTCATAGCATTTGTTGCTCCTGCAGAGGACCCAGGTTGGATTCCCGGTACCCACATGGCAGCTCACAGCCATCCATAACTCCAATTCCAGGTGATCTGATGCCCTCTTCTAATCTCTGAGGGCACTAAGCATACATGGTGCATACACACACACAGGTAAAGCATTCACGCATAAAATAAATAAACCTAATAAAAATGTTAAATATTTACTTTTATTTTATACATGAGTGTTTTGCCCACATGTATGTCTCTGTGCCATGTGCATAAAAAAAGTCTGCAGAGAACAGAAGAGAGTACTGGAAGCCTGGCAGTGGAGTTACAGATGGTTGTGAATTGCCATATGCATGTTGGGTATTAAAGCCAGGTCCTCTAGAAGAGCAGCTAGTGTTCTTAACCCACGAGCCATCTCTCCAGTCCCCACCACAGGAATTTCTAAAATCTGAATCATTAATTTGTTGCTGGATACCTAGAGTAGGAGAGGATATTCCCACTAAGAAACACAACACTTCATAACTGATGCTAACTGGATAGAAAATGCTCTTGCAGCAGCTTATGTCAATTCTACTGGCTTCAAGTATTGATTTTCTTTGATCCACTAATTGTATCTCTGTAAAATCTAGCTTAATATGGTATAAAATACAAGAAAAGTTATTTGTACAAAGATGTTCACAATAGCATTCTAAATGAAGTAAGTATTCTTTGATATGGTTAAATTATCTGCTTGGCAGAAAAATAAGGCCTCTTAAAAAGTCTGATAAAATGTTTGGTTTTGTTGGGTTTTTTAATTTTGTTTTGAGAGAAGGTCTGACTAGCTTTGGATGGTCTTGAACTCACAGAAAGGGCTGCCTCTACCTTCTGAGTGCTGGGATGCAAGTTGTACACCACCAGGCCAGTGTTAATAAGCCTAAGGTTTTTGTTTTTTGGTTTGTTTTGGTTTGTTTTGGTTTTTCTTTTTGTTTGTTTTTTGAGACAGGGTTTCTCTATGTAGCCCTGGATGCCCTGGAACTCAGTCTGTAGACAAGGCTGGCCTCGAACTCAGAAATCCGCCTGCCTCTGCCTCCCAAGTGCTGAGATTAAAGGCATGTGCCACCACTGCCCTGCTGGATTTTACTTCTTCAATTAGAAAGAAACTTTTTTTTTCCTTCTCTGTTTACAGCAGTAATTTCATGTTTACAGCAATAAAATCTGGCCGAATTCTTCTTCCAAGGGTCTCCTGGGCATAACCAAAGACGAGGCTGCTGGTTGGCTGGGATGGACAGTGTGGTGAGAGGACCTAAGTAGCAGTAGCAGGCTGCCACAACCAAAGACCTCAAGGAAGAGACTGCATAGTGAGGCAGCATTGTCAACAGATGCCCACAGCTACAACCAAGCCGTACACTCAACCAAGCAGAAGAGAGGAAAACAGTTTTTTGTTTTTTGTTTTTTTAAAGATTTATGTATTATATGTAAGTACTCTGTAGATGTCTTCAGACACTCCAGAAGAAGGCATCAGATCTCGTTATGGATGGTGGTAAGCCATCATGTGGTTGCTGGGATTTGAACTCAGGACTTTGGAAGGACAGTCAGTGCTCTTAACCGCTGAGCCATCTCTCCAGCCCGAGAGGGAAACATTTTAACAGGATTTTGTATGCAGAGTTCTAGACTCAGGAGGCTCATGGTGACAGATAGCTGTCTGATCTTCTTGTCACTTGGGACTCTCCTGTGAAGTAGTCTTTCAAGCTTTCTCACATGCTGACTGTGCTTACAAGGGAGACACACACCAGATGTGGTTTGCAGGCAGCAAACAAATTCACTAAACCAAAGGACTTGCAGGAAACAGGGTGAACTTTCAGTCAGTAAGCACATGTT
Organism: Montemys delectorum; assembly: GCA_019843815.1. NCBI lineage: Eukaryota > Metazoa > Chordata > Mammalia > Rodentia > Muridae > Montemys > Montemys delectorum. The sequence goes on along the minus strand of JADRCD010237088.1, from coordinate 3,882 downwards.
TATCTTTCCCATTAATCACCTCTCAGTACACTCTCACAAACAGACTGATGCAAGAGACAGGAAATAAAGGCACACAACACTCACTCAACTGAAATAAAGCAGGCAAGGTGCAATTAGGGCCCAGAATCTCCAACTCAGCCACACAAGCCAGCAAAAAGCAAGAACTCCAAAGAAAGCACAGCCCTGTAAAAAGCCATCTTTTCTGCTAGCTTCAGCTACTTAATGGTGCCACAAGTAAAACAGTGGGAGGAGGTATGGCTAAAATCTAGCAATTACAAAAATAAGACCTGGATGTCAAAGTGTTTGAATCCCTGCTCACAAGCTGATCTTTGCTGTACAGCGTTTGCTCAGTCCCATGGACTTGAGAGACAGATTTTCCTAGCTTTTTATGGCTTATCTACTGGCCCTTTGATTTTTTGTTGAGGCCCCGGGTCTTAAGATGTACCCTACATCATAAGACACAGAATCTCAGTGGAAAACAAAGTTCCCTCTGCCAACAACATAAGTGTTCAAGAACACTTTTACTTTCTAAGGAAAAGATAGACTTTAGGAGTGTGGCCATGTTGTTATGTACTCAGTATAACAGGGCACCTGGACACGTCTCTGCTAAGGTATGGACCAGGTTAAAAACTCATTTATTAAGACACTTCTGACAGAGGCAGGTAAAGTGCTATTCAGCTTCTGAGGTATAATAATGGCCTGTTCTACAGATACTTTCTTTCTTCTTCCTCCTCCTCCTCCTCCTCCTCCTCCTCCTCCTCC
>JADRCD010237087.1:24024-37519 GCA_019843815.1 Montemys delectorum | reverse complement strand
ACTACCATTTGTTGAAAATGCTGTCTTTTTTCCACTGGATGATTTTAGCTGCTTTGTCAAAGATCAAGTGACCATAGGTGAGTGGGTTCATTTCTGCGTCTTGAATTCTATTCCATTGATATACCTGCCTTTCACTGTACCAATAACATGCAGGTTTTTTTTTTTTTTTATCATGATTGCTCTGTAGTACAGCTTGAGGTCAGGGATGGTGATTCCCCCAGAAGTTCTTTCATTGTTGAGAATAGTTTTCACTATTCTCGGTTTTTTTGTTACTCCAGATGAATCTGAAAATTGCTCTTTCTAACTCTATGAAGAATTGATTTAGAATTTTGGTGGGGATTGCATTGAATCTGTAGATTGCTTTTGGCAAGATGGCCATTTTTACTATATTAATTTTACCAATCCACGAGCTTGGGAGATCTATCCATCTTCTGAGATCTTCTTCGATTTCTTTCTTCAGAGACTTGAAGTTCTTGTCATACAGATGTTTTACTTGCTTAGTCAGAGTCACTCCAAGGTATTTTATATAATTTGTGACTATTGTGAAGGGTGTTGTTTCCCTAATTTCTTTCTCAGCTTGTTTATCCTTTGAGTAGAGGAAGGCCACTGATTTGTTTGAGTTATTTTTTTATCCAGCTACTTTGCTGAAGTTGTTTATCAGGTTTAGGAGTTCTGGTGGAATTTTTGGGGTCACTTAAGTATACTATCATATCATCTGCAAATAGTGATATTTTGACTTCTTCCTTTCCAATTTGTATTCCTTTGTCCTCCTTTTGTTTTCTAATTGCTATGGCTAGGACTTCAAGTACAATATTGAAAAGGTAGGGAGAGAGTGGGCAGCCTTGTCTATTCCCTGATTTTAGTGGGATTACTTCAAGTTTCTCTCCATTTAGTTTGATGTTGGCTACTGGTTTGCTGTACATTGCTTTTACTGTGTTTAGGTATGGGCCTTGAATTCCTGATCTTTCCAAGACTTTTATCATGAAGGGTTGTTGGATTTTGTCAAATGCCTTCTCAGAATCTCATGAAATGATCATGTAATTTTTCTTTGAGTTTGTTTAGTGTATTACATTGATGGATTTCTGTATATTGAACCACCCCTGTATCACTGGGATAAAGCCCATTTGATCATGATGGATGATCGTTTTGATGTGTTCTTGGATTCGATTTGTGAGTATTTTATTAAGTATTTTTGCATCAATATTGATAAGGGAAATTGGTCTGAAGTTCTCTTTCTTTATTGAGTCTTTGTGTGGTTTAGGTATCAGAGTAATTGTGGCTTCATAGAATAAATTGGGTAGTATTCTATTTTGTGGGCTAGTTTGAAGAGTATTTGTATTAGGTCTTCTTTGAAGGTCTTACAGGATTCTGCACTAAACCCATCTGGTCCTGGGCTTTCTTGGTTGGGAGACTTTTAATGACTGCTGCTCTTTCTTTAGGGGTTATGGGATGGTTAGATCATTTATCTGATCCTGATTTAACTTTGGTACCTGGACTCTGTCTAGAAAATTGTCCATTTCATTCAAATTTTCTAGTTTTGTTGAGTATAGGCTTTTGTAGTAGGATCTCATGATGTTTTGCATTTCCCCAGGCTCTGTTATGTTTCCCTTTTCATTTCTGATTTTGTTGATTTGGATACTGTCTCTGCCCTCTAGTTAATCTGGCTAAGGGTTTAACTATATTGCTGATTTTCTCAAAGAACCAGCTGCTAGTTTGGTTGACTCTTTGCATAGTTCTTTTTGTGTCTACTTGTCTGATTTCAGCCCTGAGTTTGACTATTTCCTGCCTTCTACTCCTCTTGGGTCTATTTGCTTCTAGAGCTTTCAGTTGTGCTGTCAAACTGCTACTGTATGCTCTCTCTAGTTTCTTTTTGGAGGCACTCAGAGCTATGAGTTTTCCTCCTAGCACTGCTTTCATAAGTTTGAGTATGCTGTGCTTTCATTTTCATTAAACTCTAAAAATCTTTAATTTCTTTAGTTCTTCCTTGACCACGTTATCACTGAGTAGTGTGTTTATTTGTTTCTATTGTTTATTTTGTTATTGAAGACCAGCCTTAATCCATGGTGATCTGATAGGATGCATGGGATAATTTCAATCTTCTTGTATCTATTGAGGCCTGTTTTGTGACCAATTATATAGTCAGTTTTGGGGAAGGTGTCATGAGGTGCTGAGAAGAAGATATAGTCTTCTGTTTTAAGATAAAATGTTTGATAGATACTTGTTAAATCCATTTGTTTCATAACTTCTGTTAGTCTCACTGTGTCTCTGTTTAGTTTCTGTTTCCATGATCTGTCCGTTGCTGAGAGTGGGGTGTTGAAGTCTTCCACTATTATTGTGCGAGGTGCAATGTGTGCTTTGAGCTTTAGCAAAGTTTCTTTTATGAATGTGGGTGCCCTTGAATTTAGAGCATAGAGGTTCAGAATTGAGAGTTCATCTTGGTAAATTTTACCTTTGATGAGAATGAAATGTCTGTCCCTCCTTACATTTTTTGATAACTTTAGGGTGAAAGTCAATTTTATTTGATATTAGATTGGCTACTCCAGCTTGTTTCTTGTGATCATTTGCTTGAAAAGTTGTTTTCCAGACTTTTATTCTGAGGTAGTGTCTGTCTTTGTCATTGAGGTGGGCTTCCTATATGCAACAAAATGTTGGGTTCTGTTTATGTACCCAGTCTGTTAGTCTATGTCTTTTTTATTGGGGAATTCAATCCATTGATGTTAAGAGATATTAATGAAAGGTTATTGTTGCTTTCTGTTATTTTTATTGTTAGAGGTGGAATTATGTTCATGTGGCCATCTTCTTCTTGGTTTATTAGAAAAAGATTACTTCTTGCTTTTTCTATGGTGTAGTTTTCCTCTTTTGTGCTTGAGTTTTCCTTTTATTATCCTTTGAAGGGCTGGATTTGTTGAAAGATGTTGTGTGATATTGTTTTGCCATGGAATACCTTGGTTTCTCCATCTATGGTAATTGAGAGTCTTGCTGGGTATAGTAGCCTGGGCTGGCATTTGTGTTCTCTTAGGGTCTGTATAACATCAACCCAGGATCTTCTGGCTTTCGTAGTCTCTGGCGAGAAGTCTGGTATAATTCTGATACTCCTGCCTTTATATGTTACTTGATCTTTTTAACTTTTTGCCTTTAATATTCTTTCTTTTCTGTGCATTTGGTATTTTGATCATTATGTGACAGGAGGAATTTCTTTTCTGGTCCAGTCTATTTGGAGTTCTATAGGCTTCTTGTATGTGCATGGGCATCTCTTTCTTTAGGATAGGGAAGTTTTCTTCTATAATTTTGTTGAAGATATTTACTGGCCCTTTAAGTTGGGAGTCTTCACTCTCTTCTATACCTATTATCCTTAGGCTTGGTCTTCTCATTGTGTCCTGGATTTCCTGGATATTTTGAGTTAAGAGCTTTTTGTATTTTGCATTTTCTTTGATTGTAGTGTCAATGTTTTCTAGGGTGTCTTCTGCCCCTGAGATTCTCTCTTCTATCTCTTGTATTCTGTTGTTGATGCTTGCATCTATGACTCCTGATCTCTTTCCTAGGTTTTCTGTCTCCAGAGTTGTCTCCCTTTATGATTTCTTTATTGTTTCTACTTCCTTTTTTAGATCCTGGAAGGTTTTATTCAATCCCTTCACCTGTTTGGTTGTGCTTTCCTGTAATTCTTTAAAAGATTTTTGTGTTTCCTCTTTAAGGGCTTGTACTTGTTGACTCGTGTTCTACTGTAATCATTTAAGGGATTTTTGTGTTTCCTCTTTAAAGTCTTCTACCTGTTTTTCTGTGTTCTCCTGTATTTCTTTAAGGGAGTTATTTATATCCTTCTTCAAGTCCTGTATCAGCATCATGAGATGTGACTTTTAAATCCAAATCTTGCTTTTCTGGTGTATTGGGGTATCCAGGACTTGCCGTTGTGGGAGAACTGGGTTCTGATGAGTCCATGTAGCCTTGGTTTCTGTTGGTAAGGTTCTTGTGCTTGCTTTTTGCCATCTGGTTGTCTCTGGTGTTAGTTGATCTTGCTGTCTCTGGCATGACCTTGTCCCTCCTGTGGGCCTATAAACCTGTGTCAGCACTCCTAGAAGACCAACTCTCTCCAGGCAGGATCTTTGCACTTGGGGTTGTGGAATAGCCCCAACTCCTGGGTGCAGATGAAGACAGGAAAGACCCTGTCTAGGCTATGGCCTATGTACTCCTGGTTGGTCCCACCTTAGACAGTCACTGGAGAGAAAATGGTGATCTCACCTCTGAATCCTAGGATCAGAGCACTCCCTGGAGACAGTCTCTTCTTATGTAAGAACTGAGCACAGAGGGCTGAGGACAGCCCTAGGGCCTGGGTGCAGATTGAAGCAGAAAGGACCCTGTCCCAGCTGCTCTGCCACTTTGGTGGCCTGTGTGCTCCTGGCTCATCCCACCTTAAACCTCATTGCCACTTCATAACTGTAATTTTGCTACTGTTATGAATAATAATGTTAATCTTTTTTTATTTTTTTATTTTTATTTTTTGGAGCTAGAAATTTGCCAAAGGGGTCGGAACTCACACGTTGAGAACCTCTGTTTCATGTGATCCTACTCACTGGTCATTGGTTAGTCACATATTACCACTATTTAATGATGATGTAATAAGATGATGAAGGTAGTGCAGTCAATAGCTGCTCACATCCTTGCTAGCTTTTTGATTTTCACTGTCTTCCCCAATGCCATGCCTTGAGAACGTAGGCAGGCACTGTACTTTGGCCACCCCTGTCCTTTAATGCCTACATCAGAGCATCTCTCAAAGCAGTTATTTAATGAATAGTTAACTAGTTCTTGAAGTCTGTACAATGATCTGAATATTGAGGTCAAACACTCACATGTTACCATCTTAATCCTTAGGGATGACACAAATAAGATGGAGTCATGGGGTTTGAACGAGGTCATGAGGATGGGGAACTTATCAGAGGGAGTAGTGTCCTTATGGATGCTGGAGAGATACTCACCCCTTCTATAGAATAGAGTCAAAGAACATCTCAATTAAACTGTCTCTCAACATTCCTCTGTAAACAGAATGCACGGATGCCTTCAACTTGGACTTCTGCCTCCTCTAAAATCATGAGAAACTGTCCTTGGTTGTCCATAAGCCATCTATCTACCTTACACATTTTGTCACAGCAACTCACATTGTGTGAGAGCTGCTATTGGCATGGAGACATACCAGACTCTAAGCCCATGTTCCCCCAACACAGATGTCTCTGTTTACAAGGATGCTTAGTCCAGAGACCAGGCAAGAAACTGAGGTGCTTAGAGTACAGGAAAAGGGGAAAAGAAATCTTTCCTGGAGTGAGTAATTTAAATAAATATATAGTCAGAACAATCTAGAAGAAATGGGTGTGGAGGTACTTTAACAAAAGATTCACAAACAGCAGCAGAAAAGGCAAATGTCAAGAAGCATGAATACATGGATGAAAATACACTTTAAAACTTTATCTTTTGCTGCTTTGAACATCTAGTTTACTTTTTAGTTTTATTGATTTGTGTGCAGGGGCAGGGCGTTCACATGGATATAGTACCTACAGAACCCAGAAGAAGGTGTGTCAGATACCTGTAGCTGGGGTTACAGGCAAGTGTGAGCTGCCCTATGTGGGCACGGGGAACCCAACGATGGTCTTCCACAAGAGAAGAACATGGGCTTGACCAATGAGCCATGTATTCATTCTAAAAATTAAACTTACAAGTAAAATATATCCATGAGCCTGAAACTATTCCATTATTCTCTGTTCTTAGTACCTTTCAGCTATTATACTAGCAGAATGTAAATTTTAGGGAATTCTAATTATGTCAATATTAAATAATAGTGCCATCGAATCCTTTCTGAATAAAATGAGCTATAAATAATTAAGGAAGCATGTATAGACATTTAACAGTATTCAAACTTTGCAAATATTAATTGGTAATAGACATTCCAGAAGTATAAATCTTGACTGGAGAAAGTACTGGAAAGAGGCAATGTAGAGCAGCTACAAAGAGTGACTGAGGTTGGGAGACAGAAAGGAAGAGAAAGGCCAGACATGGGATGCCATGTTCTAGAAAACATATAGACCAGTATAGAGTCAACAAAGATCTATGAGGACATGAGGGTAGGCTCCCTGAGGTCTGAGATTAAGATGGGAAGACAGGAGGACCAGAGTTAGAGAGAGTAGCCAGAAATGTTACTGTATCTCAACATCCTAGAGGTCTCAAGCTCAGTCACCCCTAGGTATCCTTGGTGAATCAGTACCACATATCCCAACATTTTCAGACATCCAACATCTTCACATAACATGGTGTCATTTTGCACACAACCTGTGCATACCTTCCCACACATGTCATATCATCTCTGGCTTACTTCCATCAAACTAAGTGAACAATTGTTACCCTGTACTGTTCAGAAAATGATGACAAGAGGAGAAATCCAACCATGGTTAGTTCGGACACCATGTTCTCTTTTATTTTCAATCCACAGCCACTTAAAAGTGTGGGTGCCGTGCCTGTGAATATGGAGGGATGACTATATTTTCTGAGAAGCAGCGAGGCACAGGATGCTGCAGGTACAGATGTAGGAAGCAGAGTCATAATACTCAGAGAGTGAGGAGAATAAGAGAATTGAAAAGCACCTTCGGTGTGGCAGGAAGGGTAAGGGATCTTTGTTTCTTCCTTTTCTTGATGTGAGAACCAAACCCCACTACCTTCTCAGAATACTCTGACTATAGAATCCTCTACTCATCATACCCAGGAGATGTACATAGGGTTTCTTTCTAAGGCATGCTTGAACTACAGGAAAAGATAAAGACGAACGTAATGCTGTGTTAACATGGGGTAAGGATGAGGAGAGAGAGCTTCCAAAAGGAAAGAGGTGCTGGGGACTGAAGAGGAAGCAAGAGGAGAAGTACCACCCTATGCTAACCATGGGATAGCGAAATCAAACCCCAGCTGCCCAACAACCTGTTGGCAGAATCATTACCACCAGCTCACAGACACCACTCAAAACAGCAAGTGCCAGTAGTTATCTGCCTGGCCCGGTGGTAACCCACGGAATTTGGTGGAATAACATTAGAAGCAGAGGCCTTTACTTTCTCCATTTTCCTAGTCAGGACACTGAGCTTCATCTATGTCCAAAGTCACATCAGAGGCAGAGGTTGGGGTGTGGGGTGAGGGAGAGCTATTGTCTCAGGGGCTGCTGGTCACAGACAAGACTAGACTTTCTCAATGAAAGGGCCTAATGGAAAGAAGTAAGAGAGCCATTTTTTTTAATAAAGTAAATTAATGGCTGTATCTAGCCTGCTACCAAAAATTAATGGGAATCTCCACAAACATGTTTATTAAATAAGTTAAATTAATATTGATTAAATGTGACTCTGCCCAATGCACAGTGTAAGGCAGAAAATAAAAGCAATCTGCACCTATGACAGGCAGGAGAGCTTCCCATGTAACCTCTACCCTCTAGATGAGAGCCATGAAAGGCAGGGGCTCAACCTAGGCTTCAAGCATTGGCCCACACACCCCTTTGCCAGAGTGTCTGGCTTGGGACTTTGAGAGGGCAGGTGTGGGTTCAGAGGGCTGGAGGAAGCAGTGTGCTCTTTTTCTCATGACAAGGTTTCTTTTACCTCCCCAACAATATGCTGGAAGTAAACTGCAAAATATGTAAGACGAGGAACTGAAAAAAGCTAGCTCAGGTCCTAAAAGGATTATGGGAAACTGACCATACAGAAGGCAGAGAGAGGAGAGGTGGGGAAGGGAGAAAGAGAGAGGGGAGAGAGGAGGGAATGATTCTCTGGGTACAATGAAGACAGTGTTAAATTTTATGTTAAACTAACAGTTATATGAAGTTTAAGGCATGGATATACCACCCTGCCCTTACCATCCCTGCCATCTCTCTATACTGGAACAGGTGCCATTTTAAAATCATGTCTCTCACCCTGATCCAATCAAAGAAGCCACAAAACTCATTACAACCAGGAGCTATCTTGTTGTACAAGTCTCAGCATTTAGTAGAACATACTGAAGCTATTCCAATCAACTCTAAAATAATCGAATTAAAATCCCCCAAATTCTATGTCATTACAGAGGGTACATACACCTTGAGAGATTTGTAAGGTATGCTAAAGTGGGTGCTTGGCTGTAAGGAACCTGAAAGATGAGTTCCCCCAAGTGACTATCATGCCCAAGATTTGTTACTCATGGGAAGGTGACCATGTGACCTGCTGAAGGGACAGGTGAGTCATAAAGAGAAATCTAACATCATATGGTCTGGATGTCTGTGCGATTTGTGACACACCTTATGACACACCTCTGACCAGATATCTAGTTTGTCTAAGTCAATCCATGTTATACCATGTAAACATGTTACACCCTGTGTTAAAAAGACGCCAAACTAGGTTAAAAGCACACCAAACTGTATCTCCACCCCCTCTTAACAAAATCAATGGTACTGCCATTAATTCCATATTTGCAAGGAAACATACTCTCTAGAATTTTGGTGCCACAATATCTTTGTCCTGATCATAGCCTCAATATCTTTGGTCTTGTTCAGAAGAGGAATGTGAAAGCCAGTCTCATGAAAGCACCAAATTGCAAGTGCTCAATTTTAATGACATGTCAATGTTCTCACCCAAAGAAAGTATTAAAAATTCTAGCAGGGACAATTATGAATAGATTGTCTTACGACTCTATAAATTTTAATGAAGATTAATTATATTTTAGAGGATTTCCAAATGTTTTGATTACCTATTCTTCTTCAAATTAAAATTTCTTTATTCAGAAATTCTTTCCTCTTCCATAATTCAGTCATTAATTAATATCGATGTATTAATAGATATTGGGTATTTACTCTACACCAGGCATTAAACCAAATGGCAGAGACTCAAAAGCCCAGAAAGCTGATAGTCCTGCCTTTGAAACCAATACTGGTTACCACTCAGTAGGCATTGTGATGAGTGAAATCATATAGATAAGCTGCTAACTGTCATGGATCCAGCTTGCAATAGGGTAAAACTGGACTGACCCAAGTTCTCAGCAAGAGATACGAAGAGATTACTGAAATAGTTCAGGTCAAAACTAAGGAAGACTGTTGTAAAGCTCAGTTGTTAGAGCATGAGACTCTTCATCTCAGGGTTGTAGGTTCAAGCCCCATGTTGGACACTAATTTCCAGGTCTGTGATCATGTCAGTCTCCTCTGATGTCTCCCAGTGATGTCTATGGGCGAAAGCTTTCCTCCTTCTTCTACCCCTGGTTTCTTCCTTTCTCTCAGAAGTCCCAACTTCCACTTCCCGCCCAGCTAACTGGCCATCAGACATTTATTAAAGCTAATCAATGACTGCCTTAAGTAGGTAAGGAAGGAAAGAGAAACAATTTTACACGGGGTACCCTGACAGAAGATCTATCTATGTTTTCCCAGTGCCAATGGGAATGTGCTATAAACCACCTCAAGTGTTGCTCAAAATAAAATATATCTAGACGTTGGCAAATCCGGTCATATGAACACCACAGAAGGACACAGTGAGAATCCCTGGCAAGTCAGAGCTGAAAGAAAACGGACTCTGTAATACTAACCTGAGAATCAAGAAGGAAATAAGTGATACTGGTTATTATAGGAGCCCTGCAAAAGCTTCCTCCTCTAACCGAGACAGGGATACTTCTGTGGCGGGTGACCTTCCTCACCAGAGAAGGGATTATGCAGAAAGCATCGTTGGCTTTAGGTTAACTTTATTAAAAATTAAAAATCCTGACTAAAAAGCATGCTGTAAAATTGCAACTCTTACAAGATCTTTTCAAATTTGCCATAGAAACTCAGCCATGGGCCTTACCCAGCAACTCATACAGAGAATTCAGGATGGATTTCCAAGACTCCCCTGCTTCTCGTCCTGCGACGTCTGCAAAGTGGGCTGCACTGCTGTAGACATGCAGGCGGTCGATGCACTCCAGCACCAGGTTGATCATTCCCTGGAAGAGGGGGTAAAAAAGAAATCATCATCGGAAACTACTTCTGAGTCAGGCATGGGAGCTCACAATCCCAGCCCTCAAGAGGCAGAGGCAGGGGCATAACTACAAGCTCAAGGATGGTCTGGGTTTGAAAGTAATATTCTGTCTCAAAGAAAAGAAATTAATTATGCTCAGGCCAAAAGGGGAATAAAAGGGGACAGCTTGATTTTTTTTTTTTTTGAGAGAAGTCTAGCTTAACATCATCAGTTCATTGTAAAGAAAACTAAGATCGTTTAATCAAAGGATAAAAAGAATCACGTATGCCCAAGAAATTAAGTATTCTTCAGATAACTCGGGATTTCAATCTTGGTTTCTATTCTCAAACAGAAGTGAATGAAAGTTGTATAAGTATGTTCTTCTCACTGAGATGGTTTCAAGGTGGTTGGAATGAGCAGGTCATGAGTGGTATCCTACTACTAGTGATTCATCCTTGTTTTTAATAAGCACTATTATAACTATTAAATTAAAGGCATATTAAGTGAAAGAAAACCACTGAAAAGAAATTTTAAAGCACGTAAAAAATTGACTTGTGAGGTTCTGCAGGAGGCAACCTACATCTGAAATGGCACCTTCATTGTTATTGCAGGGTTAAGGCTCTCAAACAGAGGCAGGATGGCAAAGGCCAAATCTACGAAACATAGAGTAGTCAAATTCACTCACTGGACAGAATTTTAGCAGCAGCCACGGGCCTGAGAACACTCTTATGTCCATTCTGGACAGTCTTATGTAACAAAATGACAAAGGGAAAAATTCCACATCCACAGTAGACAAAAAGTATTCAAGTTCACATTTTAAATTGTCATGGCCTAATATTTGGGTTGAATTCCCTCCAGATATAATATAACTGTTGTACAGTAATCAGTCCAATGTTCTAGCATACATGAAGACAAGAACTCCTTACAATTAATTCCTCTTATTGTTACCATTGGGTTGTGTTGACATTCCCATGATTTTTGTGTCTTTATGATCACAGAGCATTTTTTTTCACAAAGAGAATTAGCTGCAAAATTTAGTCTCAGTTTAGAAAGAACCAGAAAAAAAATAGCTTTAAAAGTACACCCTAGATTTTGGGATTATTGAAAGTCGACAGCATCCTCGACACGTTTTCCTGAGATGCTTATAACGCTGCTTCTTTCTTGTAAGAAAGAATGTGGGAGAAAGAGAGAGAGAATGAGAGATGGAAAGAAAAAGAGAGAGAAGGAAAGAGAGAAAAGAAAGAAAGAATTGTTTTAATCATATCCATATACACGTCTGAGAGTATGTGATATGCATGTGAGTGTAGTTCTTTCAGAGGCCACAAGGGGGTGCCTTATTCCTTAGAGCTAGAGTCACAGGCAGTAAGCCTCCTGATATGCATGCTGGGAACCAAATTCAGCTTGTAGGTAAGAGCAGCACACGCTTTTAACCTCTGAGCCGTATCTCCAGCCCAAGTTAATTCTTTCTTTAAAAAATAAAATAAAATAAAATCAATCCTATGTTGGGAACACTTAGAATGGAAATCCTGCCAAGCCCTTGGCTCTATCACCCCCAACACCCCTGACTTAAGGGCTTGAAACCTCTCATGATAATACTGACACCGTCTCAGGACATTAGGCTGCCAAACTGGTGTACATGTGTTTTTCAAAGCAGCGGGACATTTGGTAAAATAAATCATACACACAAAGGCACACAAGAGACCGGAGGCAGCTCCGTGAAATATCGCTCACTTGTGAAGTACCATAAAAAAGTAATAATATGCAAAAGGAAAGGGTGGGCTACTCTGTTCATGCAGCAGTCTAGAGTTTTAGTGGTCATTCCCTTGTTGCTTTTATTCCAACAATAAAAGAGCTCTCGTGTCCTAAGATTTGTGTGTGTGTGTGTGTGTGTGTGTGTGTGTGTATGTGTGTGTGTGTGTATCTGTGTGTGTATCTGTGTGTGTATCTGTATGTGTATATGTGTATCTGTGTATGTATTTGTGTCTGTGTGTATATGTGTCTGTGTATGTATTTGTGTGTCTGTATGTATATGTGTCTGACTGTGTCTGTGTGTATATGTGTCTATGTGTGTGTCTGTGTGTGTCTGTATATGTATGTGTGTCTGTGTGTATATGTATCTGTGTGTGTCTGTGTGTCTATGTGTGTCTGTGTGTGTCTGTATGTCTGTATGTATATGTGTCTGTGTGTATGTGTCTGTGTATGTATGTGTCTGTGTGTGTGTCTGTGTGTATATGTGTCTGTGTGTATGTGTATGTCGTATGTGTCTGTGTTTGTATGTGTGTCTGTGTGTGTCTCTGCGTGTGTATGTCTGTGTATGTGTGTTCTGTATTTATGGAGCCAGTTCTATATTTATGAAGCCAATATAAAACAGTTGGATCAAACTGCATTCCTTTGCTCAGCTTATTGGGGCTGTCTTTCCAAACCTATAGCTTCAAAAGTATCTAAGAGGCACCTTCAAATAATATGCTGTAAACACAAAACCATTAAAGTAAAATCTAAGACAACCACAAAACAGATGCCATTAAGTAACATGGCGCTACCTCTACTGGAGTCCGCCCAGCAATGCTCTCACTGCAGTGATAAAAATGGCCCAGCGAGAGCCGATGGTAAAGTAAGTGTCCCTTGCCAGGGGAATGACACACAAGTAAAAATAAGGACCATGTTTCTCCCAAGCATGTCCATCTGCTCAGTAACACCCTTGTCACTCTCAACTGGCATGCATTCAGATGTGGAATGGACAGATAATTTTCTTTTGTACAAAGTCATTTTTCCCCCAAGGGGACAACAGAGAAGGAACGGGTGTGATCTCACCTCTTCCTGGAAGAGATTCTGCCTGTTCTTCAGGGCTCGCAGCCTGTTCTGCTTGTCCTCATGTTCCAAGTGCTCATCTGGGGGGTGGAAGTAGCCGATGAGGTCCTGCAAACTCAGGCTCACAGACTCGATGGGCAAGTCAATGGTGGGCAGCTTTACTTTCTTGCTCAGAGCATCCAGGCCCCTGAATCACAGCAAATACTTCTCTGGGTTAGTGATCCACAGTTTCTGTTCAATGTATTTCAATGGGCGGGTGATTTGATTTTGACACTCTCTCTAAAGAAGGCGCAATCAAAGGAATGTGTAAGGTATCCTTTCTACCATCCATAATGGCCATATTCACAGTAGAAGTGCGTAACACAGCATCTAAAGTATCACGGTGTATCCCAGAGAGCAGCCTCCAGAGGCACACCTCTGTAACACACCCTGTTGGGCCAGCGGAGAAATGGTCCAAATGCAAAGCTGACTGATAGCACTTCATAGTGCTCGGTACCTGTGATGGTTTGTATATGCTTGGCTCAGAAAGTGACACTATTGGTAGGTGTGGCCTTGTTGGATTAGATGCATCACTGCGGGCATGGGCTTTAAGACTCTACTCCTAGCTGCCTGAAAGTCAGTGTTCTGCCAGCAGCCTTCAGATGAAGATATAGAACTCTCAGCTCCTCTCTCAGCATGCCTGCCTGGATGTCCTGCCTGGATGTCCTGCCTGGATGTCCTGCCTG
>JADRCD010237087.1:0-24014 GCA_019843815.1 Montemys delectorum | reverse complement strand
CCTGCCTGGATGTCCTGCCTGGATGTCCTGCCTGGATGTCCTGCCTGGATGTCCTGCCTTGATGATAATGGACTGAACCTCAGAACCTGTAAGGCAGCCCCAACTGAATCTTGTCCTTTATAAAAGGTGCCTTGGTTATGGTGTCTGTGCACAGCAGTAAAATCCTAATTAAAACAGTACCTTAAGATGTAAGAACACATCTCCCTGCTTCAAGCCCTGACATTTGCTTGTTTGAGGTTGGATTTTGGTAAGAGGTTGTTATAGCTTTTACTGTTATCAACATTAGCTGCTACTCTAACAGTTTAAAAAACTTGTCTTTATGGGAGCTGGAGAGATGACTGGGCAGTTAAAGATGTTTACTAGGTTCTGTGATAGCATCAGTATCAGGCAGCTCACAACCACCTGTAACTCCAGAGCCTCGGAGTCCAGCTCTCTCTCTCTCCTGGACTCTGTGAGCACATGCTCTCCCATCCACAAACCTCAACATGTGCACCTAGCTGTTTTAAATTAAAACTAAATCTTTGCAAAAGTTGCACTCGTGAAGTCATCGATGAGACTGTTTACATAGGGGATTCTATCATGGATAGAGGAGGGTCTCAAAGAGGCCCGATCCCTACATGAGGAGCTACGGTCAGTTAACGATCGCTGGTGGAAAGAATCACTTTATACACTGCTGTAGCGCTAGTAAGTTTTCCATGCTCCCATAAAGAAACCTGCACTCTTGCTCAATGGGTCACAGAAAGAATAAATAAACAACAAAGAATTAAAAAAAGAAACAAAGAACAAAAAGAATAAAAATACATATATACATGCAAAATATGGAATTGTTAGCAATATTTAAATTAATGTTTTAAAATTATTAATGAAAATTAGCTTAGATTTGTATTTTATAACAGTCAAATTTTTATTTTTAAATGTATGGTCATTCATATTAAGATAGGTAGTGATATTGGAATAGCTGAGTTCAGCTTTTCAATCAGAAGAAATAATAAAACTATAATTATCCCTGGGTATTTCTCTGAAATTTCCTGGCACCTGTGCCACCTTACAGGTATTAGAGGGCGCCCTGAGGGTATGTAAATTGTTGGTATGAGCACAGCCACGTCCAGGACTCCATGTCTTCAGCCCCATGGGAATGGCAAAGCCTTCCCCAGGCGAGCCTCAGAGGGAAGGCAGAGCTCTCCTCAGGGGAAGTCTGAGTGGGGGCCATTATGGAGGATTGATCATGGTAGCAGAGACGAATAATTGCAGCTTTCTCCTCCTGGATGTTTACAGCCTGAAACTGCCTGCCTGCAGAGAGCCTCACCCCGTGCTACACCTAATAAATCGGCTGCACTTCTAGTTTCCAGTAGCAGATCTCACCTTTACTCTGTGTGTGTGTGTGTGTGTGTGTCTGTGTCTGTGTCTGTGTGTGTGTGTGTGTGTGTGTGTGTGTCTGTGACTGTATGTTTGTCTGTGTGTGTGTATGTGTCTGTCTGTCTGTCTGTCTGTCTGTCTGTCTGTCTATGTGTCTACCGTTTCTGGTGCCCAAGCCAGGGTTTGAGAACCCAAGCTTCATGGGTTATGATACCAACTAAATCTTACTAGTCCTTAGTTTTATCCCCTCTATGTGGTTTTCAGATTAATACGAGCAATTAGTATTGTGTAGAATGGTTCAACCATATAAGAAATGCCAAACAGAAACTCATAAAATAAATACATTGTGAAGCTGGTTCCCACCTCTTCTCTAAGACCTACTCAATTTGATGAAATTCAAGTTTTAAATGAGGCAGACAATGAAATAAGTATTACATAATATATAAGGGTGAAGTCTGTGTTCATTTTTAGATACATATGTACACATTCATGCTTGTACATGGGACAATCAATAAAACAGAAAATATTGAAATTAACTTTAATATAATCTTGGGTTGGAAAGGTCTTTCGAATGTTGGGAAACAAAAAGGAAAGATTGATTAAAGCAGTTACTATGAAAAATAATTTAGAATTATTTTTTCCAAACTATTAACTTGGGAAAGATATAACTACACAGGAAATTAATGTCTCTTATGTAAAGGGTTAGGTTTTTTCATTAATTAATTAATTAATTTGTTTACTTTATGTATTAATATTCACTCTGTTCTCCTCCCAGTCCCCCTCTACAGCTCTTCCCTTTTTTCTCTGGGGCCTTCCCCTTCTCAGAGCTAAAGGTTGTTAATAATATAGTAAGAATGCTAATACATAAGAGTGTAATTAAACATAATCACAAGACATATCTATTCATATAATTTGCATTTTAAAAAAATGATAAATAATGATATTCACATGCTTTTAAAGTTTTAAACTACATCTAGCCATATATATACATATCAATTTGTCTATTTATAGAAAAAAATTTCTTCTATCAGGTCTGCAAACTTGAACAGAGAGGCCATCTATCCATCCAATCTATGTTGTATATTACCATGCTGTTGCCAGAAAACAGTGTGGCCATAGGTTGATTAGTTTCATGTGTAAGCAACTGTTTCAATTATTAAGTAGAAAAATAACCTCTCATTTCAAGAATCACAGTATTGGGAGGGGGGCTGGAGAGATGGCTCAGGGGTTAAGGATCACACTATTTTTAATGTTGCTCAGAATTCAAGTATCTAGATGTCATTATCCTCATTATAACAGAATAAAAAATTATTCCAGCAAAATAATGATAAAATCATCATGACCTATAGCTGTCTATCACAAATTCACACTCTCTAAGCTGCAGGTTTAATTCTATTCTGTGAGCCTAGCAAAGCATATATTTATAAGGAGAGTGTATTTTAGAATGACCTGTTTATAAATCCATGAAGAAAGTCAAAAATAAAGTATCAAGCAACTATCGCTATGCACATTACCTTATGAACCTATTAAAGAGAAACACTGTGCTCCGGATGACGCGGGCAGTGCGGGACTCCTCATGCTGTGATCTGGATAAGTTCAAGCCGTCATCCATGTGGCCTTCATGGTGCATAATAGCCTGCATGGGTGTGGCAACAGTGTCATTTTCCCCAGCAAGGCAGACTGAAGAAGATAAGCCCTTGCCCTGTGTGGAGGCATGCCCCTGTAGCCTCAGGCACCCAGAGAGTAGAGACAGGAACATAGTAGAAATGACTTGAGCCTACCCTAGGCAACTTAATGAGAGTCAGTCTCAAACTAGAATAACAGGGAGAGGCAGGGAGACAGCTCAGTGGTGGAATGGTTGCCTAGTGTTGGAAAGGCCTGGGTTCGGTCCCAGACACTCCTCCTTGCTAAGCAAAACAAAACTCAAGAAGTTGAGCCAGGAGGAAGGGACCTAGAAGGAATTAGAATCAGAGGAGTAGGATTAAATCAAGAAAACATAAATCATTTTTAAAAGCTGAGCCATAAAAATAAATAAAATCAAAATCAGGCAAAGGAAACCATTGTGTTCAGAGTAAATAACAGGCAAAGCAGCCATGTAATATACTGATTACGCTATTGTCTTAAAGATGGTTCAATAAATACACTGAGTTGAAACAATAGTAAATCATTGCCCCGTATCTGCATTCAATGATTTATCCACAGCCTGACAAACTAGAAACCAACACAGAAGCCAGCGCTACACATTGCATTCCATTGCTATGTAATATCACCAGTTGTACTGTGGCTAGACACTAAGGACTCACCACAGACTCTGAGATATCTAAACTATGAACATACACAACATACACACACCGCACATACACACACATAAATACACATATAAACACATATGCTCACATATACACACAAATACACACATATGTACTCACATGCACTCACACATGTACACACACACATACACACCACGTAAACACACACATGAAGACATCCACTCACACACATACACACTGCCTAAGCACACACATAAATACACACACTCACACTTATACACATATAAACATACACACACATACACTCACACATGCACACATACATATACACCCCACATAAACACACACATAAATACATACACTCTCACACATACACACTGCATAAGCACACACATAAATATACACTCACATATACACACATAAGCACACACACACACACTCATGTCCTTCATTAATTTTTATATTTTGAGTATCCCATGAAAGCACAGCAGTGAGAGGTAACTGTACATCTCCTCAGCATACAGATCAATGGATTTTTCCAGAGTGATCACACACCTGTGCATCAACACGTACATCACAAAAGCAAATACTAGAATGGCTTCAAATCTCCCCGGGGCTTCCTCTCTGTTCTGTCTGTCACTGCCTTCGCCACCCTCCAGACTTTTCATAGCTCCAGTCACCCGGCTAGAGAATGTCTGTGAGGAATCATGTTGTTTGCATCTTCAACTTCCTTCATTCAGCACTCACAGTGAGGTAACTCAGTACCATGAATCAATTGTATGAACCAAAAATTTATTATCGGAACTAAAATTGTCAAATATCTTGAGTTAAGAGGAACCCCTGAAGCAAAAATCAATGAGACACAGATCAGTGCTCAATGCAAGATGCTTCTCCTGCTTGCCTTTATTAAAAGAAAAAAAAAAAACAAACTTATGACAATGTATAAAGTCTCTAAGAAGTGCACCTTCTGGAGTAGAAAAGTGGAGCTGTTGGGGATACAAGATGAACTTAATGAAATAGAAGCAAGACTCAAGAAAGGGGTGAGCAGATTCAGAACTCGATTCTCTGAGAAGAGAGATAAACAGACTTCTCACAAACTTGGCTGAAAATAAAACAGAATATAGGAACTCGATTATGATAATAGAGTACTGTGTGAATCTCAATGACAAAACATCAAAAATCCAGGCTAATGCAGAGGAGTAATCAACAGAGGTAGTCATGGCGATACATCCCTACTGCCCCAGCAGTTGAGGCAGAAGGATTGCTGGAACCCAAGCAGTTCAAAGCTAGCCTGGGAAACAAAACAAGACTCTATCTCAAAACCAATAGTAAGCCCCAATATTCTAAAGGACTTCCATTCAATTATGCATAAAATTAATTATTAATTAGCTAAAAATTAATACTTATTTAATTAATAATTGACTTAAAGCAATCAATTTTCAAGAAACACCGGATGGATCATTCAGGCTCACTAGTTAGAAGGCCACAGGAGTGGGTGGTTGCATACATGAATGCTCATACAGTTTCAAAGAGCAGACATCCCAGACCGTGGGCTGGCAAACCATGTCCCATCATCTGTCTGGGAGAGGTCATTTCTCCTTCACGTGACTGAAGAGGGATGCTTTAGCACATGTGGAAATTCATAAACATGTAAATTATATGAAATGAAAACTTAACTACTCATAAAGAGAATTTAATTTTCCTCATGAAGACATATAATAATCCTGAATAAAATGAGTTAATTAAATCTAGTAGGACTTTACTGGAATAATGGGCTATGGTCAAGTAGGGTTTAATTCTATGGACATAAGGATTCTTCGGTAATTAGATGTCTGGTATCTTAATTATATGAGCAAATTAAAGGAATCCAAAACATGTTTTGTTTTGTTTTGTTTTATCAACTTTAACTGATAAAACTCAGGAATTGCTGCTAGGTAAAAAAAAAAAAAAACAACTAATACAAGAAAGTGATAAAGTGAGACTTGGAAATAAAAATAATCTCAATTGTTTTAAGGATGCCGAAATCTGTAACATCTACAAAACAGGAGTGAAAATTCACGGTAAGGAAACCTATAAAATGAAAATCACATAAACTAGTGTGAGAGTTTATAAAATCTAGTTGAAAAAATTTTTAAAGAGGGAGGATATAATAATAAAAATTAATAATAATAAGTAGACATAAGGAAACTTAACTCTCCAAACAACTGAAAGAAATATAGAAGTTTACTTTGTAGGAACATGGCCAGGACAAAGAAAAACAAGTGTGTTTGTGAGAAAAAGCTGTGAACACCTACTACGATTCCAGAAAACACAACCATAGTAGGTGCACCAAAGATGGAGTAATGCAGCCAGCCAGAGGAGTCAGCTAGTGAGTCCTGACCGCTCAGCATGCCTCATGCTTCCCTGCTTTCTCTGGCTCTCCAAAAGCAGCACTAGCAATTCCGACTCCGTTAGGCTCATCTGCGATTGTCGGTTTGCATGGGTTAAGAAGCATGTAAGGATTTAATGAGGCATGCCTTGAGGGGTGTCTAGAAGGGCATTTCCAGACAGGATTAGCCTGCAGGACACTTCTCACCCAAAGCACAATGTCACGATACCGAGTCAATCAAACTGTACATGCAGTGTACATAACATTTAGTAAGCTCTCTATAAATGCTTTCAGGGCACAGAGAACATGCAGCGGGCAAGCTGGGAAGGCAAAACCTTCTAATGTGATCATTTAAGTTTCAACTGTGAAGGATGGCTAAGCCTTGAGCTGACAGAATGGGCGTCGTCCGCCAAAGAAGCACCATAGCCAAAAGCTCAGGTGTGAGAAGCTGTGATCTTTCCAAGGGATCACCAGTGACACACTGGCTCAGTGAAAACTGATGTCTAGAAATTGGGGAGAGAGCCAGGAGTGGTGGTGCATGCCTTTGATCTCAGCACTGGGAGGCAGAGACAGATACAGATCTTTGTGAGTTCCAGCCCAGCCCAGACTACATACAGCTGCCAGCGTATATAGTGAGACTGGGGGGGGGGGGGGAGACAGACAGACAGACAGACACAGACACAGAGAAAGAGAGAAGGAGGAGGAAGAAGAAGGGGAAGGGGAAGAAGAAGGAGGAGGAGGAGGAGGAAGAGGACAAGGAAGAGGACGAGGAGGATGAGGAGGAGGAAGGGTACCACCACCAAGAAGCACAATGGCCATCTTATGAGCAAGAAGAGGTAGTAGCGAGAATGAAGAACAAAGGAAATAAGATAGAGTAGGATAGAATCCAGAAGACAGTGAAAGTTTTCTCCTAATATTTGAATACATAAATCTCAAACAGCAATCCTATATATCATTGAGAAAAACCCTGCAAGGATTCACCCTTAAAAAAAAAAACTCAAAAAACAAAAATACCAACCAATCAAACAAACAAAAAACAAAAACCAAAGCCTGTTTTGGTAGGATTGTTACACAGGATTCAAGAGACCACAAATCTCATAATTCATTAATAGCAGTCGCTATTACATTCTCACCTATACAAATGGGATACGAAAAATTGGGCACCATAGTTGCATGCGTTGTCCAACGAAGTGATTTCATAATTTTTTGGCTGAAAATTAACAAATGGTGGGACCTGACCTGACCTTCAGAGTGTGATAGCGAGTCCCAGCAGGTGGCTGAAGTCTCCACTTTTTATGTTTGCACTTTTTTTCATTCATGGATGTGGCTGCGATAAGCTATGTGTGGGTGGGCCTTACCTTACGCTGTATGGATCCCATCCGTGCCGACTTCACATCCACAGCCTGGTAGGTTAGCCACAGGCCTGTATCCACATGTTGTATGTAGCAAATGGAGTCTCCGTACTTGATTTCTGAGGTTCCCATGCCGTCGACTTCTTTCCTCACCCCCACATCCAATTTTTCCTGTGTATGAAAATGGAATAGCATAGATTAAAAAAAAAATCAACACTAGTCTATATCAATACAATACTGTCTTATAAAAACACTCCTTGAAAAGCTCGATTCTCCAGATTCACTGAATTTATGGCAATGGCCAAAAATTATTTTGTAAAGATTTATTTTATTGTTAGTAATTCTCATGTATGTGTGTCTGGGGTGTGTATGGAGTGTCACTGGAGAGCAGAAGTGGACAACAGAGCCCCTGGGTATAGAGTTCTAGGTGGTTGTGGGGCCCCTGGCTGGGCATTGGAAAGCAAACTTGGTTCCTTTGGAAGAACACCCTGGGCTCATAACTCCTTAGCCATCTTCCTAGCCTGGGGTCTAGTTTTATCATCTATAAATAAAAATATCTCCCTACAGGTCCAGAACAAAATTGAGAGAACATCTGAAAAAGCTTTGAACATATCTTGAATTTATAACCCAAAACCAAAAGCAAACTCTTTGGTCAGCCTGAACGATTTGGCTATGACTCCTGTGCGGGGTTCGTGGGTTATCAGTGCTGAGCCTTTTATCTCTCCAACTAATCAAAGCTGTAGTTGTCACTCCTGTGGCTTCTGAGGTGAACTGCAGAGGTTTTCTATTCCTAAGAGGAGCTGAGGCTCGGCAGTTCAGTAGGCCGAATTCTTCAAAGTTCTTTTTGCTTGAAGGTATGTGAGTATGTACGTGTGTGTATTTATGTGTACGCACATATCCACAGGTGCTCTGAAGGCCAGAACAAAAAAGGGTCATGCATCCCTTGGAGCTGGAGTCACAGGCATCCGTGAGCCACCTGATGTGGATGCTGGCATCGGAATTCTCTGCATCAGCAAAAATCACCACGGGGCACCATTGTTGTTGCTGCAGCTGCTGTCCTTTGATTTACCTGCATGTACTGTCTATGTACTGCATGTCATGCTTGGCAGCCTTGGAGGCCGGATGTGGCCATTCCCCTGTAACTGAAGTTACAGACAGTTGTAAGCCACTAAATGGGTACTGGGAAATCAAACCTACATTCTCTGGAAAAGCACTGGGGCCCTCTCTCTGGTCCTGTGGTAGTTCCTAAATGACAGTCTCAAAGCTGAATAGACACCTTCCTGCTTCTCGGTCACGCCTTCACTGAATAACTGTCCTTGCTAAGTTGCAGTTGTGTTCTTTCTAAGTCTTTGGTTATTTCATTATTGATTAAATCGGTGTGTGTTATGTGTGTGTGCGTGCGCGCGCGTGTGCTCAACATGTGTGTGTCCTTACGTGTGTATGTGCTCACATGTGTGTTTGTCTGTGGGTGTGGGTGTGCTTGCCTGTAGAGGCCAGAAGGTTGCCTTAATTATCATTTTTCAACCATTGCCCCCCCCATTTATTCTCTGAGACAGGCTATCACCTGTCTTCCAAGGAGGCTGGGCTAGCAGGGCAGCAGATCCCGGGAATCTGTCTATCTCTGTTTTTCTAATACTGGATTATAAATACATACTAACTCACCCAAATGTTCTTCTTTTACAAAGGTTCTAAGAATCAAAGTCATGTCCTCATATTCCAAGGCAAGCATTGAACTGATTAAGATCATCTACTACATAACTATTTATTGAAGAATAACTTGAAGTAAAAATTATTTGAATTTTGATTTTTGATTTTTGTTTTACCTAAAGGATCTATTCAAACCAAACAAAAGTGAAGGCCTGGATCTGGTGATACATGCCTGTCCTATCAACACTTGGGATCCAGGTACAGAAGGATTGCTTCAAGTCTAAGGCCTGCCTGCTCTGCAGAGCAGATTCTGGGCTAAGCTAGGCTGCACAGGGATTGCCTTGTCCAGCCTTAATAGGGAGGGTATGTGCCTAGTCTTATTGTAATTTGTTACACCAGGTTCTTTTGATATCCCTGTGAGGGACGCCTGCTCTTTTCTAAAGGAAAATGGAGGAGGAGTGGGGAAGAGCCGAGGTGGAAGGGATGACTGGGAAGAGGGGAGTGGGGAGAAACTGTGGTTAGGATGTAATGTATGAGGGGAAGAATAAATAAATGAATAAATAAATGATGACAGAGAAAAAAATCAAAACAAAACAAAATGTCACAGATTCTTCATGACATCTGATTTTTTTTCTTTTGTATTGCTAACTAATGACCATTTAATGACCCTAAAGAGAATGAGTAGACAAACTTCAAATTCAAATGAGCCTCAATTCTCAATACAGAAAGGTCAAGGTCACCTCAGAAGCATACAATTATCAACTAAGTTGAATCAACTATTATGCAAATAACTTGGAACTGTGTTCTAAGAATCAGCAATAAAACAGATAAACTATTGTAATTTCATTCTATCAGATGAGATAGAGTGCTAATCTACTTATTCCAACCCTGTCAATGAGAAAATTAAATTCTGGAAAATATAACAATGTAATTATCTCTTTAGAAGAAAACAATGAGTCTCTAAACATTTTTTTCTTTTAGCCGGGAAATGAGTTTATAGCCTAATTATTTGTGTTTTTGAGAAGTCTTGCACTCATTAGCTGCACAGTGAGGTTTTGTTGGCTTCCCATTGTAATGGGCCGCAGCCACTTGGAGGGGTTTTAATGAGGAGATTTTGTAGGGACTGGTAGTAATGGCGACCTTGAGTTAGGTAAGAACGTGCTGAAATAACGTGACAAAGGAAGCTGAAGGAAACGGAAACGAGGTTCATAGCTGTTCTTCCCTTTGTTCATTTCCTGCAGCTCAGGCTTAGGAGAAATTCAGAAGAAAATAATTAAGCATTCCAGTGCAGGGGCTGGGCTGGGTAGCTCAAGGGTTTTGGCCTCTTACTCTAAAGAGACTGAGGTAGCAGAACGCCATTTTGCCTTTAAGACTCCATTCTAAGTTAACTTACCCTTAGAGAGGGATGGCCCCCACCTTTGAGGTCTGAGAAAAGTCAGACCTTGGTTGCCAAATAGACTCAGCAGCTGCAGCTAGCTGATAACAACAGAGTGGGCTAAGAAAACATAAGTCTTTCCCAGGTCAAGGTGTTCCTTTTTGATGTAGGCTCCCTCCTTGCAGTTTAACCAGGTGCTGTAAACCAATTAGCTTGAAGGCCGACATTCCTTTACCCTGTCATGTAATGCCAAGATTTGGAAACCCCTGCTTGATGTTTTTCCATTATAAACCCCCTTCCCCTAGACCTTGGGGTCACTCTCCTATCCTTTTTCATCAGGAAGGTTTGTGGCCCTAGCTTAAGCTTGAATAAAGACTCTCATGTGCTTGCATCAGAGCTGTGGTTCCTGATGGTCTCTGGGGTTTTTTGCAATACAGGCGCAACAACTCAAAGGATTGAAACTAGAGCTCGCAGGGGTTTGCAAAAGTATCCAGGCATTTTTAGTCATTGAGATGGCACTGTGTGGAGGATCCAGCACATGAGCACAGGTGTGCAGGGGTCAGAGAGGGCATAGATCTCCCAGAGTTACAGGCGGCTGTTAGCCTCCCAGTGTGGATGGGTTCTCGGAATTGAACTATCCTCTACAACCTTAAGTTCTAAGCAGTCTCCTCAAGCCAAGGAGCTTCTTCTTTATGGGACTAAAGGAAGGAGGGGTTTGCTCACTAGGGGCACAGCTCGGGGAGTTCTCTAAGTTGATCACTGACAGATCAAGACTACCGTGAATCTTCCTTCCCACAATAAATCTGATTTTAATTACATGCACAGACATAAGATGGAAAACAGGAGATTCTCCCAGAAAATTCACTTGGAGACACAGTTTGCCTTATTGCACATGTGCCCAAACCGGCCTAGGCTGAACTGGCCTTTCAATCCTTCTAGGATTGAAGACACTCTAAGTTTAATGGTTGTTAAGGTGAGAAGAAATGAAAGCCTCAACCCAAAGAGGGGTATCTCTTTGGCTCACTGGAGGGTTCCAGGTTGGCAACAAGTTGCTGGATGCATTGGTCAGAAAGGGATAAAATGCATAGTACTTCCAGGGAAAGATCCCAGCTCCAGAGAACATTATTGGAAGAAGTGGATGTGTACCAAACCAGGCAGAGTCCTAGGTTGCTAAGCCATCCCTAGGTTCACCTGCCCAAGAAGATGGCATGGCTAAATGCTTTCAACAGATAGTAAGGAGCATACAGTAGAAGCAGATTAGACAAGTGACAGCCATGCAGAAACTCCACACTGGCTTCCCTTCTTCAGATCAGGGGCTTTAATTGTCACATTGAGTTTTAAATGATATTTTTAGATTGAGCTACTATACTTTAGAAAATTGAGATTAGCTGTATTTCTCATGGGTAACTATTATAAAGTTTAGGGGGAAAAAAAAGGCAGGAAGGAATTAGACAGTAGAACTCCTTAGAAAGACAAACATTTAGCTTGGCTTACAGACCCCAGGCTTTTCCTCAGGGTGTACCTGGCTCTGGAAGAACCACACAGGCAAAATGAAGCGCTGGCCTCTCTGGCTTGAGGTATCAAAAGAGGCACACTCCGATGCAGGGGGAATCCAAAACCTTTACAGAAAGCCATCCAAATTCTTGGCGACGACCCATGACTCGTGCACACAGGGAGGAGGTCTGGCATAATGGCAGCAGGTGGAACTGACAGACTGAGTGGAAAGGCAAGCAACTGCTCACTGCCAAAGAAACTGGGTTTCAGTCTAGCAGAATCACCTGCCTGCAAGGCTGACATAAGTCTCCCCTGGGTATCGCTTCTGATATCCATTATACTGTCAAAGTAAACACCGTGAGAAGGGAGCAAGGATGTGGGGAACATCCCAGCCAGAAGACAAAGACCTTAAGACAGCTCTTTTTTTTTTTCATGCTTCTGTTTTCACGTGTAGGGTGTCTCTGTATGTGTGTGCGCATATATATGTGTGCATATTTTTACATGTGTGTGAGCACATGTGTGGGTATAGTTACATGTGTGTTCTTGCACATGTGGAAGCCCAAGTTTGATGCTGGGAATTCTTCTCATGTCTCTTCTGCCTGATTCAATGTGGCAGTCTTTCAATCAAAGCCACAGCTCATTGATAAGTCTAGTCCCTACAGTCAGCCACCTTGCTCTGGGGATCCCTGTTTCTGTCTCCCAAGCCTAGAACCCACCAGGCATTTATATAGGTCCTAGTAATCCAAATTCTGTTCCTTATGCATGTGTATCAAGCACGTTAATCACTATGCCATCATCTCCCTAGCCACTAAAGCACATATTATACATATAAAATATACTGAAGTGCCAAAGGAACTCCCTTTACTCATATAAGGAATACACAGGTAAGTGATCTCTGCCAGAAAATGCAGTATATATTTAAAACACACACACACACACACACACACACACACACACACAAGATGATAGCAATAATCAGAATACTGGATTAGCTGGATACCACTAGAGCTAGAAGACAAGAGGTCAATGAAATTGGAATAACATCAGCAGGAATATCCAATCTGAAGGTTACACTAATAACGAAAGGGCTCGTTCTAGCTGCAAAACATGCTAGGCTCATGCATGTAAGCCCAGCAGTGGGATTATAACCTCAGCAAGAGGACTGTAGTGAGCCTGAGGCCACATGCACATGCATAGTAAGTTCCAGGCAAGCCTTGGAGTTCAGAGCAAGATCCCATCTCATGTAATGCAAACCAAAGCAAACAAAAACACGAACTAAGATACTCTGCCATTAAATAGAAACTTCCCCCCAAAGGCAATAATACAGTTTAATTTGCATGCGTAGTATTTCCATTGGGTACCTATTATAGCCAATCAAAGAGACCCTCAGATCATCGCTATCATCTGGGCATTAGTTCATTCATTCATTCATTCATTCATAACTATTTTTGTTCATTTTTTGATCTTGAGGACTATAAATTCTGAAGGAAATATGTTCAACTCATTATCGTACACACATGCTGCTTCTTCTCTTTTTACTTATATATTGGTATGAATATATATCAGTCAGTATGTTATTTATTGAAATTAACTAAAATTGTTCTGTATTCTCAGAATCTGATCATGGTCTGCAAATGTCAGACTCTTTTTTTTTTTTTTTTAAGGATTTCTATTTTTTTTTATTATGTGCATTTATGTATGGTATATGCAGTTAAATGCAAGTATCATGAAGGCCAGAGGAGGGCATCAGATCCCTCAGAACTGCAGTTACAGATTGTTGTGGGCCGCCCAACATGTATTCTTAGAATGGAGCTCCTGGTCTCTGTACTAGTGTTCTTAAATGCTGAGCCATCTGTCTAGATACATAAAAGGCCACTTCTCAACAATAGACAATATCCTTTGTGAATAAATTAAGAACTACATATCCCTTCCCATGTCCCATAGAAAATGTGCCAACAAACTACTCAAAAAATTCCATTCAGGAAATGGCTTTAAAAGAATAAAGAATGCCCCCAAAATGAACACACTAGTCTGGCTTGTTATGAAGTAGAAACTACTTCTGAGCCAGTGGTGGGGTGGCCTTTGGTAAGTGACACAGAAGCACACTAAAACTAGTACTATAGAATTGTTATCTGGACTCTTCTCGTATTGGCTGAAATTGATCATCTTTATCCTATACAAGCCCTGGATAACTAACTGAAAGGAGAAAACTGACAGGTCATGAATCTTGGTTAGTGATAATCTTACTCATTTTTATTTATACATGAAGTTATTGATAATAGCCATTTACATACCCACCTCCTGAGAACATGCAGCAATGGAAACAGCTCAGCAGGGAGAGATGTCTGCTGCCAAGACTGAGGACCTGGGTTTTAAGCCTGGGACTGCACACGTACACACACACATACATACACATGCACATACACACATACACATATACATACGCATGTACGCACACGCACATATACACAAACACATGCGCACACATGCACACATACATAAACAGGCACAAACACACACATGCACGCACACCTACTAAACAATAGAAAAGGTAAAGATTTAATGTGTTTCTTTATGGTATTATAATACAATACGAATAGGTGATCACTGGGAACTGGGAAATGGGTCACAAAACTATCCTAGTAGCCCTAGTGCACTATGGGTGTTCTACTCCCTTAGCCAGCCCTCAGGTATCAGCAGACACTGCTACACAATCTGAATGCACGGGTCTCCCCCTGACCTGCTTCTCTGGCTGGGCTCAGATGGCAATGCACTCAGGAGTGTCTGTGGCATTCACTCCCCATGCTGACTGTGATGAAAAAGAATTGGCATACATGCAACCAAACCTCTCCCAGGAAAAACATCATTTCCACCACTTTCTCTTATTTTCTCAGCTCCTGTCTGCAAAGGTCACTATAGGCAGCACCTTTTAATTTAATCCTGATACAGGCAAAGTTCATCTCCATTTAAGCTTGAAGATTGGGGTTTTCTGTTATTAATTGTTAATATGTTATGTTATTAATTGTTAGCATGCAAAGTACTAGGTTTCATTAAGACATTCACACATGCACAGGCACACACACACACACACACACACACACACACACACTTTGTTCTTATTTCTATCTCTCATTTCCCATCTGCTATGCTCTGTCCCTTCCTTGGTGCCCACTAAATAATTTTATATAGCTGTTTTTATGAGAAAAAATAATGTAAAAATAAATCTCTACTTTTAACCTATATTTAAATTATTTATTTTATGTATATGAGTGCTCTATCAGCATAGAGATAGCATCTATGAAGCATGTATATCTACATGCCAGAAGAGGGCATCAGACCCCATAATAGATGGTTGTGAGCCACCATGCATTGCTGGGAATTGAACTCAGAACCTCTGAAAGAACAGCCGGTGCTCTTGACCTCTGAGTCATCTCTCCAGCTGATCTTTTTAATCCCCTAGTCACAGCAGACCTTTGAAGTGCAGACAATGACAGGTGAGTGATTTCTCTTCTTTATTGATTATTAAGATTTATCATTGAGTCTTAAGTCTGGATTCTGGATCTTCCCAGAATTTAATAAAGCTTCAGTTTCTACAATTGCCTAATGAAGATTGAAAATAATCTCTAACTGTCACAAACTCATACTAGATCAAATGGCACAGCATATCAAATTTGGTAGGCAGATTATATGGCCCACTATAAGCTGTTAAACTTTACTCTTATTTTCTTTGCGTGAGAGTGCATGCTTTGAGGGTTGGAGACGTAGCTCAGTTTGGAGGCTGCCTCCCTAGCGTTTGTAAAACCCATGGCTGGGTCCCCAGCAGCAAATGCATATACCAGCCATGGTAATACATGCCTGTTTTCCCAGTACTCAAGAGCTGAGACAGGAGGATCAGAAATTCAAGGTCACCCTCAGCTACAGAGCAAGTCTGAGGAAAGGTGAGGGAGTGGGGCAAGGGAGAGAAAAAGAGACGGAGAGAGCTTCAAAATTCATATTTCTGAACAAAATATAAAAATCTTAAATAAAATGCTACACAAAGAATTTCAGCCTAGAAAAGTTTCCATCTATTTTTGCCCTCAGTTTATTATTTCCACAGTCCTTTTAATGGCATTGCTAGTCTCATTTGAGGCTGTCATTCCATCACCTCAATGGCAAAAGACTTCTATTCATGGTACACGAGGGAGGGAAAGCGGGGAGTTCAGCTACCAAGGAACATGTCAATGGCATTTTAAGCTACAAGAAAATTACACTGGGTTACAATACATATATATATACCTGGCAGGGCCTACCTTATGATTAAAACTGACATGTAAAGGCATCTGTGAGAGTCAAAAGTTCTAAAAGTAGAAAATATGCCTTAGAAAACCTACAGGTGTGAAATGCATTCTTCATTCTATCGACTCTTTTCCTTAACAGGGAGTCCATGCCGCTTACATTATAATCTATGCCTACCTGATTCAATTTCTTCTGAATGCACAGGGCTGTCAGCAATTGGTGATTTTTCTGTAAACTCCCGAACTTGAGATTGGCTAGTGAGCACCCACATTGGTGTCACAGGTACCGCTGTGACGGCCCCAAAAAATATGCCTTTCCTGTCAATAAGGAGCATGGATTTTATTTTTGGTTTGTTTGTTTGTTTGTTTGTTTGTTTTCGGAGACATTTTTAAAACCCTTGTTAGTTATGAATCTTGAGGAAAAAATTCTCTTCCAGATCTGCATGTTTTGAGGATGTGGCCTTGGGTACGGGCCTTCGAGTAGAGCTGAGGCAAGGCAGGAAGGCGGCACGTTCAATGTCTCAGTTTAGTGACGTTCAAGGGCAGCCTGGGAAACTCACTGGTACCCTTTCTCAAAATTAAAGGTCAGAAGAGACCTGGGAATGCGATGGTGCCCAGTGACAGAGCTCAGAATGACCAAGGCTGTTCACTCGCTGGAACCACGAGATGAGAAGAATGTGTTAACCAGGGACACCAAAGGACCACTGATGTAGACGCAGAGCTTCGCCAGAGTTGAGGCAGTGCTGGGATCGAACCCAGAGCCTTGTGCATGTTGAGATGGTGCTCTGACCTTCAGCTATGTAGTTGGTAGAACTGAGTGACCAAACAACCCTTTTCACATTTTGTTTTGTGAGTTAGGATCTTAAGAGTTTGAGACTGGCCTGGAACCCTCTCTATCACCCAGGATGGCCACGAGCCATTTAGCCACTGCAGACCTGAGTGGCAGACACATTGAAAAGAAGGCACTTTTGTCTTCCAGAAAGGAAGTGCTCATTTTTCTTACTGGAAATAAGGGGGAAAAAATGCAACATGCATTCCCTATCTATCACTGTGCTCCGGGGTGGGGTGGGAGGATATCTCATATCAGGTATGTGCATGTGGGGGCAGAGGAGCTCAAGAGATAATTTGGGTGGTAAAGTACTTGCCCTGAGAGCATGGGGACCTGAATTCTGTCCTCAGAACCCACAGCTAAAAAGCTGGCAAACACTTGTACTTCCATCTCTGAGAGTGGAGGTGAGTGGATCCCTGGGGCTCACAGATCAGCTAGTCTAGCTTACTTGGGAAATTACAGGCCAGTGAGAAACCTGTGATGGATGGAAGGACAGCTGTGGCTGACTTTTGTCCTCCATAGGCATGTGCATACACATGCATGCGCATTTGCACCCACATGAACCTGCACACATATGTATGGGGTATTTGTGTCTTCATGTGTGCTTACATACATGTGTTTATATGTGAACTTAACATGTATCTTAAAAGTACAGTGCTGAAATTCGATCATAAATAGGAGGAAAGGACCTCGGCCTTGTGAAGGTTTTGTGCCCCAGTGTAAGGGGAATGCCAGGGCCAATAAGTGGGAGAGGGTAGGTTGGCAGGCATGGGGAGGGGGGAGGCAACAGGGGTTTGTTCTTGTTGGTTTTGTTTGTTTGTTTGTTTGTTTGTTTTTTGGAGGGGAAACTGGGAAAGGAGAAATTTACATGTAAATAAAGAAAATATCTAATATATATATATATATATATATATATATATATAGTACAGTGCTGAAACCAATATATTACTAATGAGGAAAAAGATAAAACTGTGTGTTCTATTTTCTCTAAAATCTGATAATATGAACACTCCAATTTTATTTGTTTCCATTGGTTTAATGTGCAGATAGTACTCTGCACCATGAATGAATTTAAATTTCATTGGGTTTCTTTCCAATTAAACCACGGTATTTTAAATATTATAATCAACACTATTAACATATTTAATTTTTCACAGTCTATATGTGGGGAATGTATTTTTATATGTGTACTTCTGTGACGTTGACTTTTTCCTGGGATTCTCATTTTTATACTGTTAAGGTACACTAAATAAAAACTAAACGATCAAAATAGCATTAGCTACTGGGAATGCTGATTCACACCTACAGCCCCAGAACTGGGGAGGATGAGGCACAAAGAGCATGAGTTTGAGGCTAGCTTGGGCTATATCTTGAATCCCATGTCAACCTGGGCTATAGAGAGAGACCAAGCCTCAGAAAAATTTATATAAACATAGCAAACCAATTTTGGTATGTCAAAAGGCATGTAAGTGGACTTTTCTTCTTAAATATCAGAAACATCTATTTCAAAAAACATTTTCTGCTAATCAAAATTACATAAACATTACCCCAAAATTATACCCTGATTTATCCCTCTTCTACAATCACACTCAAATGTATTCATATCCCTAAGTGTTTCTGTTAGAAAACGTTTAATTCTGATTACAGCTGTACTTCCCATATGGTTACTGATAAACTTCTGAAAATTTACAATCTGAAATTGAAATATTTAAAATAACAAACACAGAGAAGAGACTGGAGATATGGCTCAACAGTTAAGACCACTCACTGCTCTCATTCAGCACCCAGTTTCCACATGGAATGGTCTACAACTGCCTGCAACTCCAGGGACTCCAATGCCCTCTTCTGACATCCCTGAGCAGACCCCACATATATGCATATACATACATACTCATAAATAAAACTAAATGTTTTAAAAAACATACAGTCATGTGTTCTAAAACAACTGTGCGATCCAAAGAAAGCACTGATATTTTGGTGAAGACAGAGAAAGAAGATGCGAGAACAGGAAGAAAAAAAAAAAAGGTAGACAAGAAACAAAGTCACTTCTCTACTTTTGAATAACATAGAATGAACATCTCAACATCTCAGTCATCCAGAACACACCAACCAGAGTCTTGGAAGCTAGGAACTGATGTTGGAATAAAAATACTTAAGTCTCAATACTCAGAGACAGGCTGACTAGAAAGACAACATGATCAGGAGAGGCCCCAAGGCTTAGCAGGAGGAAGGTATAGTCTGAAAATTAGATGCAGTCTGGGGTTGGAGGTATTTCTGGAAATGTGCCCAAGCTTTGGACTAAGTCTCTCTGGTCAGCCCAAGTACTTAGAGTCTGGCAACTCCTTGCTTCATTCAGAGTTACTCTGTTTCTGTCTGTGTACTTTAGGGGTAAGAACACAGTTGAAATATAGATGAAGCATGTATATATATACAGTACAATCTCACACATAGAAAGAACAACCTAAGATAATCTGGGGTAGAGTCTAGACTAAATGCTAGAGGTACTTTCTAGAAGATGCTCCAAAGTCACAATTCTCGGAGACAGACAAGGAGCAGGAAGGGGTGGTCGAAATTCTTTTTGTCAGAGTTCTACAATCTGTCAAATGAGGGACATGCTTTCTCTCCCTGAAGTACTGCAAATGTTATAAAGATGTCTTTAAAATGATGAGCTTGGGGCAGGAGAGTTGGCTCAGCCTGGAAAGGCACTTGCAGCACACACCTGGTGGCTCGAGTTCAACTCCAGGAGCCCATGTAAAGGTGGATAAGGCAGACAGAGGGAACAGACGTGCTGTTGTCCTCTCTCCTCCATAGGCCTGGACCAACTCCTAACAACAAGAAGTTAAACGTATACTTAAAAGAACAACCCTATAGCTGTAAAGCGTAGCGTTCGTAAACTAGTTTAAAAGACGTAACCGATTTCTATCGAAGTCAACTCTGTAGTTTCTAAGATCAGAATTCCCTAAAACTTTCCTGCCCTTTGACCAACAACACTTCCAAAAAGCAAGGAGTCATCAATATTTAAAGATTTTAAATGTAAAAATAACCCAAAATTTCAAATGTAACGCAGTTGCTAAATGCATCATCAACCTAAAATACAGAATGTTGAATTGCCCAAATTTCGCTATAAAAGAAATGCTGTAGGATAAGACATTTTATTAAATAATTATTAAACCCAATAGAGTGCATAATTAAGGCTGTTTACTGTTAATGTTTCTTAAAAGTCATAATAAATACAAGGAGTTATTTTTGAATGACAATTTTGAATGATAATTTTGAAGGCAAATTATCCTAATTTACTCCTGTCTAAATTACTGCATTCCCTTCTTAATTTTTCTAATTTGTTTATTGAGTGTGCATATGCATGGGTGGGCAGGTGGGTGCAAGGGCATCAGAAGACAGCCGTGAGCACTGTTTCTTTCCTTTCAACATTTGGGTCCAGAGGATCAAACTCGGGCTATTGGGTTCAGAAGCAACACCTTTACCTATTGAGCCATCTTGTTAGTCTCTGTTTTTTAAATGTACTGTGACAGCTATATACGAACTATATACTAAAATGGGTGATTTTAAACAGAAATAATATAGGCAATTATCTGTGCTCTTTGGAAAAACCTGATACCAAACCTTCCAGCAATATAATTTTATTATAATTTTTAAAATGAAGTATCTCACTGAATTCCAGCTCTCTCGTGTGTTAACCTCTTCTCATGTACAGTTGCTACTGAGAATGCCCTATGTGTGACAACAGGTTCTCAGCAGCCTGCAGGACTGAGTGGTGCTATAGACATGGGGTAGACAATGAGATCAGAGAAAAAACTCATCACCGTCATGTTCAGAAAATGGCCTTGCCACCTTCAGTGGAAGTGGTGGAATTATCTGACTGTCACCTCCAGAATGAGAGTTCCTGAATAGAAACCTAGGCAGAGGACCTAGGCTGTAAAAAGAATTAAACTGCAATATCAAATCCAACACTGACGGAATGTTAGCAGGGACTCGGAGGGAAAACATGAAAACTACAACTGTTGGTAAGATGCACAAAGAGCTTGCAAAGTTAGTCTCAGCTGGTGAGGCCCAAAGTTGGCAATGTCATGTGCCTGTCTGCTTACATCCTTCTCCACAATCTTTCACTGTGGTAGGGTCTCTTGCCTAAACCCAGAGCTTATCAATTGACCAGCTTAACTGGTCATCTTACTCAGGATTCTCCCTCTCTCCCCCAGAACTGCCTCCTGAGGGCTAGGATTACAGGAGTCTACCATGCCAAAGCCTAATATAAAATCTCCCCTCCCCCACTCTTATTTTCTGATCTTTCTATAGCTTATGAACTTGAAAGATTAGCATATATTCTTCCACAGCCCACACAAAGACACAGATTTTGTATTTGTTTTATTTCCTGCAGGTCTATGAGTATCAAGACAAAATCGATTATTAGTGATTTGATACATCAATTTTATAACTTACATCTTCAGTGATTTTTCACTCTTTATTACCATGAAATATGCACATTTTGTCACATGAATTGCTTTCATTTGCCTGGATATTATCCCAGTGTGCATACCAGTCAAGCTCCCTTCTCCATTTGAGTTCATACTCTCCTGGTATTCCAGTAGCCATTGTTTTTTCCCAACCTCTCCAAATAAAGTTTCACTTCAGGTCTCTATCATGGCTTCTATTTCATGACCCAATACCAACTTATTAACATTGTAGTTTTCTATTCATATGTATTGATGAAGTCAATGTAGTGGGTCCATGCCCTACCACATGTTGGGTTCTCTGGTTTCATTCTTGTTTGGTAAGCTCTGTTCTCAATGGTCTTGGCTCCATAGGTGTCTCTGTAAGCAATCTGTGCTTGGGGTTCTTCCTGGAAAGTTTCTCATTCATGTCAGGCTGGAGTGTGAATTCAGCATCTTCTTACTCACCAACCTCTCTTGTATTACTTACTTTCGTTAATGCGACTTATAAGTTAATGTTTACATTGTCACCATTTTATGTGTGTTTCTAGGGAGTGGTTTCTCATGTTGTTTGTTGGTATATTTGAAGAGGGGTCTATATAGTCTAAGCTAGCCTTGAACTCGTGATCTTCCTGCCTACTTACTTCTCCTTCAACATCCCTCTGTTTCTACCTCCCAAGTGTTGAGATATCACATACACGCTGAGGTATTCAAATTGATTTCTCATTTTTAAAACCTCAGAGGGGACAATGAAAGTTAAAAATGGAGTGGGTTGCAAATATGGTGTGGGTGGCAAAGCATGATTATGTCATTTATAAAAATGTCAAAATGAAACCTGTTATTTTGTATGCTAACTAAAAAAAAATCAATAACTCTAAAAAGAAATACATCCGTTACACAAAAAATTCACCGTGACTCTCATAGGCAACCATAACACAGAAGATCATTATGATTCGATCTCATAGGAAGTGACCATAACATGGAAGTTCACTATGACTCTATCTTAAAGGAGGTGACGATAACACAAAAGGTCACTGTGACTCTATCTTATAGGTAGCAACCATAACCCGGAAGATCACTGTGACTCTATCTCATAAGAGGGGGCCATGTGTTTTGTCACTTTTCCCTCTTTCCCACCAGCTTTGGAGACATGGATTTTGCATTTTAAATGTCATACTTCAGAAAATATTTTTAGGTTTTCCAATGTAGTTGTGTGGAGTATGTATGTCTCTACATATGTCTATCTGTGCATGTCTCTGTGTGCGTAGGAGCACCTGTTTGTAGTCCATCTGTATGTGAGGGACCTAAGAAGCAAGCCAGTGTAGCCACTGAATACCTGACAAAATAGACTTCAAGAAAAACTAATCAAACAAGATAAAGATGGATACTACATATTCATCTAAGAAAAAAATATACCAAGAAGACACTGCAATTCTTAACATCTGTGCAGCATACGCAAAGGCACCCAAGTTTCTAAAAGAAATGCTACTATAATTTAAATCACATATTCACCTTCATTCACTGATAGTGGATGACTTCAAAACCCCACTTTCACCAATGGACAGGACATCTAGACAAAAACTAATAGAGAAATTCTGGAGCTAACAGATGTTATAAACCAAATGGCCCTAACAGATATTTATAGAACATTTACCCAAACACAAACAATACTTTCTACTCAGCAGTTCAGGGAACTTTCTCCCAAATTGACCACATACTTGAATATGAAGCAAATCTTACTGAAATAACACCCTGACATCCTAAGTAGACAGCAAAAAATCAAACTCAGGGCTGAAATCAACAAAATCAAAACAAACAAATAAAAACAATAAAAAGAATCAGTAAAACAGAGTTGGTTTTTTTTTTTTTGAGAAAAGTCAGAAAGATTGGCAAACTCTTATCAAAATAAACTAAAAGGCAAAAAGAGAATATCCAATTTTAACAAAATTAGAGATGGAAATCAACAACAGACACTGAGAATAAACCTACTTTCCACTACATTGAAAATATAAAAGAAACTGGTACTTTCCTTGATATATAGCACCTACCAAAGTTAAATCAAAATCAGATAAGCAATTTAAACCAACATATAACCACTCATGAAATAGAAGCAGTAATTAAATCTACAAAAAAAAAATACTCAACAAAACAAACAAACAAAAACCCAGGGTCATGTGGTCTTAGCACAGAATTTTATCAGATTTTAAAAAGGAGTTAATGTCAATACTCCTCAAATTATTCCACAAAATAGAAGCAGAAGCAGCACTGTCCAATACATTTCATGAGATCACAGTTACTCTGATATCTAAACCACATAAAATACAACCCCCAGAGAAAGAAAATTATAGACAAATTTCCCTTATGAACATAGATGCAAAAATTCTCAATCAAATATTTGCAAATCAAATCTAAGAACATACCAAAAAAATCATCCGCCATAATCAGGTTGCCTTCATCCCAGAGATATAAGGATGAATCAACATGCATAAATCAATAAATGTAATCCACCATATCAGCAAACTGAAAAAAATCTACATTATCATCTCATTAGATACACCTTTGATCTGGGCAGTGGTGGCACACACCTTTAATCCCAGCACTTGG
>JADRCD010237085.1:7692-25878 GCA_019843815.1 Montemys delectorum | reverse complement strand
AGAGAGAGAGAGAGAGAGAGAGAGAGAGAGAGAGAGAGAGAGAGAGAACATACATACATATAACAGTAATTAACAAGAAAGGAGACCATAAATTTGAAAGCAAGTAAGGAGAGGCTTATGAGAAGGTTTGGAGAGAGAAAAGGGAAGAAGAAAATGATGTAATTATATTATAATCTCAAAAATAAAATAAAATAAAATAAAATAAATGTTCCCCATAGGCTCATGTCTTGAGCTCGTACCCCAGCTGCCCATGTTCCTTTGTGGGGCTGTGATGGAGTGTGGGTGGTGAAGGCAGGTGTTAAGTGTGCCTCTGAAGGTGACAGCCTGGTATCCAGCTTCATCAGTCACCCCTGCTTCCGGATC
Source organism: Montemys delectorum (assembly GCA_019843815.1). Lineage (NCBI taxonomy): Eukaryota > Metazoa > Chordata > Mammalia > Rodentia > Muridae > Montemys > Montemys delectorum. Next base: position 25,515 of record JADRCD010237085.1, on the reverse strand, counting down.
CACCACAAAGTGAACTCTGCCTCCTGTTCCCTCTGCCACAGGAGGTGCTGTGCCTCATCCCCTCACTCCCGGGACCGAGGTCTCCAGAACTCTGGCCCCAAATAAAACGCTTTTTTTTCTGTGAGTTGTCCCTGATATATATCTTGGACACAGTGACGAAAAGTTCAAAAGCAGAGGAACTTTTTTACAGCAACACCCAGAGAGCTTATAACATAGGTCAAATAAGTCCCGCTGAGCAGAACATGTGTGGAAAGGAGATGGAGGTGAGAAAGCAAATCTTTTGGGTTCAGACTCCATTTTAGAGAACCTGGCCTAAAATTAAACTTAGTTTAGCTGACAGGTCAGTACCCAGGAACAGTTTCCAGGTTACCTTCCAATAAAACCTATGTCTAACACCAGTCTCCAGGTTACTTCCCAACAAATCTGCACCCCCAGGTTATAAGCCTACCCCTGACATTTCACTTCCTAACAACTACCAACCAGGAGGAAAACAGAAGTTAAGTTTACAGTTTGGGTCCCAGTACTAGTCAATTATATTAAAGGCCATAACGGCCCCTGTTAGAGAATGGTTCTAATGCTGTCTCAATTCAATTTGGCTCCCAAAGGCTGCGTTCCCAGACACTGAAGGTCTCCACCCCCAGATAGATTTGATTGGCAATAAAGAATTGCCATACAGCCAGTGGCTGGGCTGGTGGACTGAGATGGGATCTAGAGATTTGTATGGGCTAAGAACTGGGGTGGGGGTTGGGGGGGGAGGGAGGAAAGGAGGCAGGGAGTGCCATGATGGGGAAGAAGAAAGACCAGACCTTAAGGCCCGCCCACATGTGAGAATCAGGGAAAGTGGCCTCAAGGGTTACTTCCCTGATTGAGTTTGGGGTAGCAGAGATGAAATACAGATTTTTAAGGATGTTAACTCTGGATACTGGAGGGGAGTGTTTGCTAGCTACAGGAAGGATTAGAAGTGCCCAGCCTTTGAGCCAGCCAAGGCATATTTAAAATTAACTGGTGTGTGTGTGTGTGTGTGTGTGTGTGTGTGTGTGTGTGTGTTTCATTCATGACTCTAGATAGTTCTAGGGTGGGTACAATGAACCTTTGGGGGTACAGAGCAGTTAGACAAATTGCCACTATAGAGCTGCCTAGTGGGGATTTACCTCGGGGCCATTTGAGGAGTCTAGACACCTCAGAGAGCCCTAGCTGAGATGCTGGGTGCCCCTGCTGTGCAGAGACAGGATGGCTGCTTCAAGGCCAAGAGTCAGATGGTAGATGCAGGCTGCTTCCTACAAGCAAATAATCAAAGGATAGGGATAAATAAAATTTGATTTCATTATTTTTAAGGATAGAAGGGAGTAAAATGGTAATTGTTTAACTGTTCTTAAGTATACATGGACTAAAGAAATCCAGGCCTTTGATTTCAAATGTAGGAAATAAAGGCAAGAAGAGAGAATTTAGGGAGATTCAATGAAAAAAAAAATGCTTTAAAGAAATTTAAGAGTCTTGCCAGTGCAAATACTTGGGATCTTTGAATATTGTCTACATGCGATTTCTGGGGTGGCTTTTGTCTGGTATGACAAAAATGAAGCCTGGAAATAGGCTTATACATAAGATTACCTAGATGTATAAGTAATTGAGGCTTTTGATCTTTAAAAATTAGATCGAAAAGCAGGTGATAGGGAACCTAACCTACCTCAGACAGTAGAAACTTAGGCCTTGATAATTATATAAAGGGAAAGGAGCATACTACTGTATGTACCTACAGAGATATTAATCTCTATAGAAGAGAGAATTTAAGTATATAGATACATAAATAACTTAGGCCTTGATCTTACTTAGGTTGTGGCAGGAGATGGTAGGGGAGCACTGTCTCAACAGGTAATAATATTTGCTTAGAGTGCTTTAATTGCTTTGAATTGTTTTAATTATCAAAATGCATGTGGTTATGAGTTTGGTGGCTATATTAAAGTCCCCCTGGGAGAGAGGTCAAGCTATACTTTTGATGACTTCAGGATCCTGGACCAAGACACGCTATTTTGAGGAGAGGCTCTGTATTTGTATTTGTATTGTATTTGTATTTGTATTGTATTTGGAAAGGAGGAAGGCTTTGGGCTTCTTCCAGAGTGATATGGATCAGCTATGAAGGGGGAAGACACCCTGATGATCTTGGCTACTGAAAAGAAAAATTTGAGAAAATTGAGTAGCACAGGTAACTTGATCTGCTGATTCCTTAACATGGGAACAGCCCAATAACTGGCTTAGACACAAAAATGTCTCAAGCAAAAACTTGAGCTAAAATTAGACAATAAATCTTGTTATGGAATCCTTAAGATTCTTTGTGTCCTCCTTTATATAGCCTGAATGAAGATTTATTACAATTTGTTATTGATAAAATTAACTCATAAAAAGATAGTTGTCTTTCACCTGCTCAAAGAAGGAACAAAATTCATCTTTAACTGATCTGTGCACTTTGCACAATCCATATCTTAATGGTACTAAAATTTCGGTTGTGAGATTCATATATTACAGAATGTACTCTTTGGCAAGATTCATCCTCAGAGATGCTGCACTGACCTGCTGCTCCAGCCCCCTGCTCCCTGGTGCTGTCCAGGGACTTGCTTCCAGAACAGCTTCAGGGATTGCTGCTGACTCCCTATGGACTTGGCTCCATCTAGCATTTCAGACAGATCCAGTAAAAACTTCAGTCAAGCCCTGAGCCTTCTAAGCATGCAGAGACTGGATAACAGATGCTAAGCTAGCTTTCTTAAGTATGAACGATTTTTCTAATTTTCCTGCCCTTCCCCACCCCTTAAAAAATTTCTCGTTGACCCATTCAGCAAGAAGAAGCTATGGAGAGTTGTCACTTAGATCCTTGGGTTTGGGTGTCTGGTTATAGTTATTTTATAAATTATAAATAGGTTGTCATCTTAAGAGGTAATTTGGAAACGGTCATCATTTTGAACGGAGAGGAAATAGGATGAACTATTAATTTTATTCTTCAACAAAGCATTGTGCAGCCATAATCTTACATTGATAGAAATCTTTGTAATTGATACAAAATTGAAGTTACAGTTTCTTACATTGGTACAGAATTTATATATTGATATAGAATTAAGGTTTTCATTGGTATAAATCTCTATATTTATGTGTATAAAATTTGAAATTAGTATTGTTACTCATAGATAGGCATTGTACTTATGCACCTCATTCAAGAATATACAAGGCTTTGACCCAGTTTTCCTAATAGCTGCTATTACAAACCACCTAGGGTGATTAAGTAGCACAAGTTAAGGGCCAGATGGTTACGTTAGATTCTGATTTAATTATAATAAAGTGTTTTCAATTTACTGAAGTAGAAATGGCTAAGAGTAGCTAAGATTTAACAGTTCAGATATACTTTACATAAAACATCAGAGCGCCACAGAATATGACATTTAATGTTACTACGTTATTACGGATCATCTGACAATAACACATGTCTGTTCCTGACAGCTTCCCTATCCTCCTCCAAAGAAGAAATTGAGCATCAATTCCTCTATATAAAGTTACTCCAGTGATGGCAAGGTAGCTCTTGGACAAAAATTGCTCAATTCATCTACAGACAAAATACTGTCCAAACAGATGTGGGACAGTCAATTGCTAAGCTCTGCAAAGACAAGGTGAGCTAGTCCTTCATATTCCTTCATTTTGAGGTCTGCCAGATGGCTTTGGGCCAGAAGACTGAAGACAGCTGTTCTCACATTTTGAGGCTTAGGGGACTGTCCAGGTAGTCAGCTGTCTTTACAATTTAAGTTTCAGGAGCTATGTTTTTGTGCTTCCTAAATATTCAGGTAATATGTAATTCATTCTTGGATTTCTGATGGTTGAAGACTAGTTATAGTCTCATAATCAAACTCAAGTTGTTTAGTATTGAGAGAGATGGTATAGAGTTAAAAGGATGGTTTTCAGATGGTGATACAGGCTAAAATCAGAACATAATCAGGTATAGAATTATAAGCTCTTAAGTTAGGATATGGGGTAGAGTACTTTATCTAACTGACAAATATGTTAGATGTTAATTGTATATCATACTTTATAATTTCCATAATTATTATGCTTATGCTCAATTTACGTCTGAGAGAAGAGCTTTTTTAAAAAAAATTAGACATAAAAGGTGAGATGTTAGGGATTGGTTCTAATGCTATTTCAATTTAATCCATCTCCCAAAGGCCACGTTTCATATACTGAGGGTCTCTGCCCCAAGCTGGATTTGATTGGCAATAAAGAATTGTTGTACAGCCAATGACTGGGCAAGTAGACTGAGACAGGACCTTGGGATTTGCATGGGCTGGGAACCAGGTTGCAGGGGAAGAAGAGAGGAGGCAGAGATTGCCATGATGGGGAAGAAGAAAGACCAGACTTCAAAGCCCTCCAATATGTGAGAATCAGATAAAGTGGTCACACTGGATGTTAACTCTGGATACTGGAGGGGAGTATCCAGCTGCAGGAAGGATTAGAAGTGTCCAGCCTTTGAGCTAGCCAAGGCACATTTAAAATTAACTGGTGTGTGTGTGTGTGTGTGTGTGTGTGTGTGTGTGTGTGTGTGTCTTTCATTCACTAGTCCAGAGGGCTCTGGTGGGTGGCTGGGCATGTGACCTGCCAGGAGCACAGAGCAGTTAGCCAAAATTACCTCTACAGGTGCCCCAGTCAGATGTGTACAAGGCTATATACCCACTTCTTGCCTCTATAAATACTTACCTAAAACTTGACTCAGGGGCCCCCACTCATTCTCCTGCATCAGAGATGATGGTGTGGCCCAAGCTCAAGTTTGAATAAAGAGACCCTAATACAATTACATTGGATTGAGCTCCTTGGTGGTCTTCTTGGGGTTCATAAACGTTTCATGGCACAACATTTTGGTTCATTGGCCAGGAGCTCCAAGGCCTCTAGTACCTGACCCTGAGGGTCTGTCTGAGTCTGTGAGTCTGTCCATGTATTTATGTATGGTAATTCCTGTTTGTGTCTTTGTCTGTTCATAAACTCTGAGCGGTGCCACTTCTGTAATTCTGTTCTGAAAAAAGGCCTTAAATCTATATCTCTGACCAGAAGCAGTTAAAGCAGACATGCTAGGGCCACTCAGGACCAGAGGACATTCTGAGTCCTGGTCTAGGGTCGGCGTGGGCTCAGAAAGCCAAGAGTGCCCACCAATCTGGTTACTTTTGTTCTTCCTGACAGAGAGGAACGAACAAGTTTCTTTTCTTATATATGCCCACCACCTTCTGGTTGTTTCTTGCTACTGCTTGATAGATAGAAAAGGATGATTTTTCCTTGCATTTTGTCTTTGTTTTCTATGTTATAGGCGACTTTCTGATGGATGTTTAACATGAGACAGACACCTTCAGCTTCACTATGTTAAGACTAGAAGACAGAATCTTTCTGTCTGTATTAGGAGAACTTTTTCTCCCCCGACAACAGGCAGCCCCACCTTATTCAACCCCTCAGGTAAACAGCAGCTCTGCCACAGGCAGCCCCACCGCAGGCATGGGAGAGGAGACCAGCTGCAGGGACACAAAGCCACCAGAGCCTGCCTCCTGAGCCTGACTCTATCGTCCTGCTCTTTCGTGAAGCAGGGCTGGTTGATAATCAAAGAAACCAACCTCACCACTATTGGCCCTTTGCCCCTAGTGATCTTTATAACTAGAAAACTCAAAACTCTCCCTTTTCAGTAATTAATCTCTTAGAGACAGTCCTCTTCACCCACCAGCACACTTGGGATGACTGCCAGCAGCTTTTGCAGGTTCTCTTCACCAGAGAAAAAGAAAGAGAGAAAATCCAGACAGAGGCCAGGAAACTGGTTTCTGGCCCTACGGGGGAACCCACCAGCAACCAGGCAGCTATTGAGGTTGGCTTTCCCTTAAACCCACACAGATTAAGACTTTAACACTGCTGGAGGTTAAGTAAGGAGAGACTCTTACTTATTGCCAGTCTCTGTTGGCAGGTCTCAAAGAAGGTATAAGACAGCCCATCAATTTGGCCAAAGATAAGATATTAGTCAGAGAAATAAAGAAAGTTACACAGCTTTCTTAGAAAGGATCATAGAGACACTCCAAAGGGAAAGCAACATTAGCTCTAGCTTTTATCAACCAGGCAACACCAGATATTAAGGAAAACAAAAAACAAAAAAAAACCCAAAAAACTCCAGAGGGCCGAGGAGAGGTTAAGAAAAAAGGGTCTAAGAGACTTAATGATAATGGCTGAAAAAAAAATGTTTAATAAAAGAGAAAGTGCAGGAAAGACAGGTGAAAGAGTGGAAGCAACAGACTCATGATCTGGCAAAGATCCTATTGGCAGCCATGGCCAAACCAGAGGGCTGTAGAAGACACCTAAAATAAATGGCTTCTAGAAACCAGTGTGCTTCCTCAGGTCCTGGTGCCAGGCCAGTGGCCTACCTGTGTAGGAGATGTTTAAAACAAATGGCTTCTACAAAAAGAGGTAAGGGAGACCCCCTAAGGATCAAGAACACCCCCCCCCCACTTGAAAAAGAATCAATATACTTATCGTATAAAAAAAGAGGGTCACTGGGCCAGGGGATATACCAAGAAAAAAAGCCTCTTCAAACCATGGCCCTAAAAGATGCCCAGGGTAAGTCTAAAACTAGAGGGGGAACCCATTAGCTTTCTTGTTGACCCTTGAGCCTCCACTAAGAAGGCCCTGTTTTGCCAACCACAGGTGACCTTCCTAGACCCAGGAGATACATATTAAGGAAAGGTCACAGGTGGCTCTCTGAGGCCAGAAAAAAATTTGACACCAGCTTTGGGATCATCAGAAGTGATGAAGGCCTTCTGTCTTTTCATGGATGAGAGATCAGAGACCCAGGTGGATTCCTTACTGGTCTCCCCTCTTAAATGCCCCCAGGATAACTTTTCAGTCTACCCCGTTGCCTGACCCAGACCTCGATGGGCTACTAAATGACTGCTCAGATATTTTTGGCCCACATCCATGGTACCAGACAAGATCGTGAGGATAGATGTGATGGATCCCTTGATGGATGCTGAGATGACACGGTTCGCCCATGGCAGCAGCTCCATTCAGAATCTGACAGAAGTATGCTGGGTCGGCGGTGGTCTCAAACACTGAGAAATCATGGGCAGAGCCACTCCTGGCAGAATGGCAGCCCAGGAAGCTGAAAGGATAGCTCTAACCAAGGTGTTAGAGCTGAGAAAAGACAATGTGCCTTTATCACTGCTCTATGGGCCTATTTATAGTGAGAGAGACCTTCTGACAGCAGAAGGAAAGACTATCAAAAAAAAAAAATCCTTTCCTTACAAAGGGCTCTATGGGGTCCTAAAAAGCCGGCCACATCTACTACTCAGGACACTAGAGAGGGAAAGACCCAGTTTCAGGGGATAACAATCCTTACCTCCAGGGGATCCTATGCTCCCTGACCACCCTAAGTATTCAAAAGATGACATAACCTGGACTAGAAATTTGCCTATGTCCCAATGTTATGGCGAATGTTAGAGAACAGCAGATTACAAACTCATTGTGCCAGAAGAAACAAGACTACAGATACTTCAGAAGGTCCACCATTCTTCCCACGCGGGCATCCAGAGAATGAAAGATTTGATACGACTTGCTAACATAGACTAGAAATGCCAACTCAAAGATAGCTAAAATTGTTAAGAACTGTAAGACCTGTCAATTGACCAAACATGGTTGCCAGCAAGAAGAATCCTGCCTTTCAATACTGGGGCACCAAACCAAGAGTCTGTTGAGAGACAGACTTCACAGAGGTAAAACCAGAAAAATTTAGATGTAAATATTTACTGATATTTATAGATACCTTTTCAGGTTAGATGGAGACTTTCCCCACCAAGTATAAAACTACATCCTCTCTGACAAAGAAGCTCTTGGAGGACATACTGCCAAGGTATGGGCTTCCCCGGATGATAGGGTCAGACAATGGGCCAGCTTTTGTGTCCCTGCCAATATCCTGGGGATTGATTGAAAACTTTATTGTACATGTAGATCCCAGAGTTCAAGATGGGTAGAGAAAGTGAACAAAACCCTAAAAGAGATCGTAGCTAAATTGACCTAAGAGACTGACTATGACTAAGTAACTCTCCTTCCCTTTGCTCTCTACTGGGTATAAGACTTCCCTTACCAGATGAGACTCATCCTTTTTGAAATCATGTTTGGGATATTCCTCCCCCGCCCCCATTATTCTTAACATACAGGCAGAGGTCAATACTGAATTTGAGGATTGCTAATTGCTAGAGGATCTCAAAGGTATCCAATGGGTGTATCAACATATTTGGCCTAAACATGTTCTCTATAAAATAGGTCCCCACATCACCCTAAAGGTCACAGGATTACAGCATGAAATCACAGACCCACTTGCAGTTGAAGACCACCCTGAGCAGGAGAATAATTCAGCCTTAGGTTTCTCTCCTGTCTCCCACTGATGAAGCCCTAGGGACGCCGCGAGGACTGAATAATGACAACCCTGATCCCCTCTAAAAAAAACCAATAACTTCAGGAAGCCCCATGACTGGGCTTTCTAGTTACCAGAGAAAGCAGAGAATGAGAGGCCAAATCTTTTGGGTTCAGACTACATCTTAGAGAACCTGACCTAAGGTTAAACTCAATTTAACTAACAGGCCAGTATCTAGCATGGGTTTCCAGCCCCCCTCGCCTGCTCCAACATAACCTGTGTCTAGCACCAGGTTCCAGGTTATTCCCCAGTAAGTCTGCACTCCCAGGTTACAAGCTCACCACTGGTACCTCACTTCCTAACAACCACCAGTCGGGAGGAGAAACAGAAGTTAAGTTTATGGTTTGGCTCCCAGCACCAGCCAATTATGTTAAAGGCTATAATGCCCCCTCCCCCGCCCAATCAGGTGTGTGCCAGGGTATCACCCACTTCTTGCCTCTATAAGTGCTTGCCTAAAACTGGACTGGGGGGTGGGGGCTTCCATTCTCCTGCATCAGAGACTGTGGTGTGGCCCAAGCTCAAGTTTGAATAAAGAGATCCTAATGCGATTACATCAGATTTAGCTCCTTGGTGGTCTTTTTGGGGTTCACGAACGTTTCATGGCATAACAGAGGCAGGGTGAGCATGTTAGAAACTCGGAGACAGGAGTGAATGATGCATAGTTACAGAAAAAGTGGAGCCTTCACAGGGAAGGCTCCTCATCCTTCCCAGATGTGCCCAGAGCATAGCCAGGCAGTGCAAAGGATACTAGATCTTCTTGGTCTTTGGATTGTATCTCGACACCATCACTGTACAGGCGCCGCAGCCTCCTCCTCCACAGCTGTACTTAGTGCCTGTGAGATGGACTGGAAGGGAGGGAGTCAAGGAAAAGGGACTCTTGGTGTGTTTTATAGGTCATAGCTTCCTGCAGAAAAGATTGGTTCAAGTTACTACTTACATCCGAGCTCATCGATGAGGAGGGACCACTCAAGAGCCACACCAGCTCTCTGAAAATTGGGTCCCAGAGTGTTTCTGAACATAAGAACTTCCAGTTCAGTTAGGAAGATGATGAAATGGATGGTTGGGAGGCAGCACAGTGGCAGGTAGAGAGTTCCCCTCCTCAAGCAGTGGGTTCTATCCTCAGCATCCAAAACAGTATTAAATGATCAAAGAGAACTAGCGGGCAATGGGTATTGTGATTTATACTCATTATTATTAAGATTTGGGAGACTGAGGCAGGAGGATTACCAGGAGTTGGAGGACGACCTGGGTAACATAGAGGAATCTAGGGTAGCCTGGAATGCACAGAGAGACGCTGTTTCACAAGAACAAAGCCAAGAAAGGCAAGGGTATGGCACACCCAGTGGGTACAAGGCAGTGTCTGCAGTCAAAGCAGAGCTTTCTGCAAGGAACCATGCGCATATTCTTCCTGACTAAGACACGCAGACCACACAGGCATCCTGTCAGCAGCTCAGGGTGTGCACCCAGATGCAATGTGGCAGAGCTCACAGGCCTCCGCAGAACTCAGAACTGTGGGCCGTGGAAAATGGATCCATGGACTGCCACTTCTATGGATACCATAGAAAGCAGTTTGTGTAAAAATTTGGAAAAATCCTCCCAGGATGCTTAATTTTCTCTGGTACAGCAATCTATGCTTTCACTTTCTTACGGAATTAGAAAGCATCGATTTAAGGGCTGGGGATACAGTGCAGCAGAGGACCATTCGTCTAGCGTGTGTGCAGTCTTGGGTTCAGCAAATAACAATAATCATGGCTCCTGAGCCAGTGCTATCAAGATCACTATGTAAGGCGCTTGCGTATTTTCTCAAGGAAAGAACAAAAGATGCATGCAAATTCTCTTCTTTAGGCGCATCCAGGAATCTGTCAGGGTTGGCTTGGGACCTTTTCTGGGTGCAGTTTAAAAGGATTTTGGGTGGAGCCCATAATTGGCTTGGGCTGAGGTTAGGAATAATTTTCTTCCTGTGAGTCGCTGCCCTTAATGAGGTGCTGCAATCAGGGCACTTTCTAGTTTTTGGAATAATTAGCTGAGATCTTTGCAGCCTTCCCCAGAAGGCTTTGCACACCAGACTCTGTTTTTAAATTCTGAGTTACAAGAACTGGGGGCTTACTACAGGTCTTTTGAGGCAGAGGACTGAAGGCGATGTGGGTCAGACCTTACTTAAAGTGCTCCGCTGGGCAGGGCACAAAGGGTGTCATTTGTTTCTGTTTTTGGAGTCTGGGAAATTTCAAGTCAAGAAATCCAAATGCTATCTGGCTCAAAGATTTCCCAGTGCCTCCAAGATGGACAGTCTTAGTCCTGGGGTATTACTCAGAAGTTGCCTTGGATTAATGGGCAGACAGCGTGCACAGGGAACATGCCACCAGGCCAGACCTGGTCCTTTAAGGTTCTCATTGCTTATTTTTCATTTTCTGTCCTATCTCTCCATTCTCACCTTCAGCTCTTTACATAAGCCAACAAAAACCTTGTTTATTTCTTCCAAACTATGAAACTCCTGGCCCCCTGTTGTTGATTGGAATACCTTTGGCTCCAATACTTTAGTCTTTTTTTCTGAAAAGTTGTACTCAACCCTCTTCTCATCGGACTCCCTCTCCCTCCTCTTGTTTGCCTGGGCATCCTTTCTTGTGCTCTACAACATGGCTGTCATCACTTCCTGCGTGCCTGGTGTGGCAGTCCCCTTCACTATGATGGGGCTAGAGGCAGTGTCTATCTAGCTTCTCAGTACTTTCAGTGCTTAATAAAATTTGCTATTTGAATAAATATACAAACTGTGGTTTTTATTTGTTTGTTTGTTCTTAAGATAGGCTCTCCCGTGGGCCAGGCTGGCCTCAGATTTACTGTGTAGCTGGGGATGACCTTAAATTTCTGATTCTCTTGCCTCTACCTTCAGCATGCTGAGATTCTAATGTGACTAATGCTACCACACTTGATGTTTGTGATGTCAGGGATTGAACCCAGGGCTCCCTGAATGCCAGGCAAGTACTCTACTGACTAATTTATATCCACAGCCTCCCAAATGAAGAAGAATTATTTTGAAAACTGCAGGGCTGGCTGCGGTGTAAAGAACAGGTATTTGGGAATGCTCTGAGAGATTCATGTGCACGGTTTATCCCAGAGCTGAGATCTTAGAGAGATTAACACTTGTTAGCATTCTGCATCCTCTGCCTCAGCAGATCTGGGCAGGCCAGTGGGGGATGGGTGTGGTGACTCAGTGGATGGCTAAGGCCTCCAAGGCTGGCTCCTGACTGCATGGAGGAGCTGGAATACAAGGGAGATGAGCATCTTTATCATTCGTCCCAGTCTGGGCCTGATATCTAAGCCAGGGCTCAAGACAGCAGAAAATCGGGGGTTTTGTGGGGGTCTTACATTTCTGCAATATACAAGAGACAGTATAAGGAAAGATTATAAGGTATGAATGTAAACATAGAACCGGGACCTGGGGAGAGCCTGTAGGAGTTCTGGGAAAGGGCTTCAGGTTGGCGTGGTCTCTAAGCATTCCTTCCTTCCTGTGGTCATTCATTAGAACCACCTGCTGATGAGCAGGTGTGAGAAGTGCCTTACCCACCCTGTTCTAGAACCCTTGACTCTAATCAAAAGTTGGGGCCTAGAACTCCAGGGAGCCTCATTTGTATTATTTATATATTAGTGGCCAACAGCAATGAGCAGAGAGGATGGAGGGAACCTGGGGGTGAGGTGTTTTCTCTAGTGCTGGTTCTGGCAGTGGCCACCTGGGAATCTGCATTTTCAGCTTATTCTTGCTATTGCTTCATTTTAGGACGTCCAGAGAAGGCAGAGTAGGGTGTGTGTGGGTTTCAGAGCTGATTTTAAAGGGAAGGCAGCAATGGGGTTTGCTGACCAATGCCGACATCTGGCAGTGGGGCACAGGGGAGACAGTGGGATGGCGGGAAGGATTTAGATTGTGTGGACTGTGAGTGCAATGGAACTTAGGCCAAGGGTACTCACCTCCTCCCTGGGAGGGGGCTGTAACATGATAATGTAGGAAGTCAGGCTGTAAGGCTTAAGTAGTGGGAGGGAGTCTGGAGGGAGAAGTTAGACACCAGGGACAGGCTATTTCTAGAACACCCTTGTCAAGGTAAGACTCAGGGAGTGATGAAGTGTTATTTTAGAAGTGTTAATTAGGGTGTAGAGAGACAGGGGGAGACAGGATGGTATTATCCTGTTCACCATGGGCTTCCTAGTGCCTGTCAACAAAGCTCAGCGTACAGATGCCCACATGGAGGCCTGAGGCCAATCTCGGTGTCATGTCTCTGGTACAGTCAACAATATTTTTTGATAACTTTTTCATGATCTCTCACTACTCTAAATTAGACAAGTAGGCTCAGCTGGCTAGTCAGTGAGTACCAGGGATCTGATGTCTCTTGTCTCCCTAGTGGTCCACACCTGGCTTTTCTATTGCAGGTACTGGGGCTGAACTCATGTCTTTGGCCTTGCAAGACAATGTATTACTGACTGCGCTGTCTCTCTAGCCCCAGTGAACACTTATTTTTAACTTCAAAAAATTATTGTAGTCTCATGGGAAGTTACAGAATAGGACAGACAACCCTTTATTTTCATTACCCAGCTCTCCTCAGTTGATGACATCCAGATGACCCACTCTCTCTCCCCTACCAGATGTGGAAGAAAAAAAAAAGGGGCAAAACCCCAGAGCTTAGCGTTGGCACTGTATTGATAACTAGAGCATAGCACTTCCATGCATTTCTATGCTTGTGTGTGCAGTTCTATGCAAGCTTGGATGGAAATTGTGTAAGCATGGGCACAAACACCAGTGAGTGCTAATCTCACGCCGTCACATTCAAACACAGGTGTGCCTAGAGAGTATAAATACTCACTAGGGAGAATACAGGTTCAGAAGCCATGAAATTGTTTCTACAGCAAGCACCCCCAGTCGGGTGCAGGGAGGGGGGAAGTTGTTTTTTGTTTTTGTTGTTGTTGGTTTTCTTGTTTTTGTTTTACTCAGGTAAAAATACAATAGATAAAACATGAATCCACACATCTATGTCCGAACTACTAGACTCCATAAATGGAAGACAGAGTTGCTTACCTAGAGGGAATGTGGGTGGCTTTTCTTTCATTCTTATAAAAAAAAGATTTATTTTTATTACTTTTATTTATGTGTATATATGAATATGTACTCTCTCTATTCCCTCCCTCCCTTCTTCTCTCCCTCCCTCCCTCCTTCTGTCTATCATCTGTCTGTCTGTCTGTCTGTCTGTGGTGTGTGCCTGCTGAGACCTAAAGAGGACATGAGGTCTCCCTGGTGCTGGAGCTAGGAATTGCCAGGTGGTCATGGGCTGTCATGTGGGTGTTGGGAACTGAACTCAGTTCCTCTGTAAGGACAGTAAGTGCTTCCCACCACTGAGTCTCCTCCCCTGGGACCCCCTCCCCTGCCCTTCTGAGGGTTTTAGCAGTTTTCTGCCCACTACAGTTAAAGGATACGATTTTTTCTGAGGTACTGCAGTAGGTTATCTTCAGGGTCAGGGATCTTCTCTATGACCTATATTGTGAAACAAGGGAAGGGGTTGAAGGAAGAGGCCACCATTGGTTACAGCAATCCAAGCCTTTGTTTGGGGGACATGTTTATAATGTGGGTAACTTTACAGAACTCTCTTAATTATTCTTGGAACCAAAGGTCGGAAGAAACAATGACGTTTTATTTCAATGTCTGAATTTTCATCTATGATAAGCATTTACCTGGAAAGGACTGGGTAGGAAGAGATACACAGAGAAGACTTGGATAACTCACAGTCATAGAAAGTTGTAGAAATAAGTTAGCCTGAGAAGATGCTCCCAGGACCAGGGCTTGGCTTCTCAGCTCCATAGGTATGTGAGGGAAAGCCAGATGGCTCTCATCAGAGCTCCACCCTCACCTGAGCCCCAGGTGTTCCTTGGCAGAGAGGAAAGGTGCTTTCCCTCAGGCCCTGGAGGAACCCAGCCAGCGTCTTTGCTGGGGCAACCCAGGCAAGATGGGGAAATCAAGTTAGAATGCAGCTGACCTGGAAGGGGAGTAGCAGGGAACCCAGGCACAGAGGGCACTATCCCCCTGGCTGCCTTGTACTGAGAATACAGGACCTTGAGCAAGGCAAACAGTGATCCCTTCAGCCCGGCTCTCTCATACCCAGCTCTCCTAAAGTCCTCAGAAAATTCATCAATGTAGAGATTGGCCCAACACCCAAACTCCAGACTCTGTGTGTGTGTCTCTGTCTGTCTGTCTGTCTGTCTGTCTGTCTGTCTCTCTCTCTCTCTCTCTCTCTCTCTCTCTCTCTCTCTCTGTGTGTGTGTGTGTGTGTGTGTGTGTGTGTGTGTGTGTGTGTGTGTGTGTGTGTGTAGGGGCCTAAGAGAAGAGGTACTACAGAGGCAGAGAATCCACGTCTCATGTTCTTTAACACTCCAACTGGAGATGAGCTGGGAGAACATAGGGATGGTTTATAAGCAGGGAATGAGATAGCAGGCAGGGGATGATAACGCCTATCATCCCTGTCCCGGGATCAAGGCCTGGTGACACTGAAGGCTTGGATTTCCAGCTATAGCCTTCCTGGTAAATACTGTATGTTCAGTCCTCCCGTCTGCAGGCCTGCTACTACCACACGGGCTCACTGCTGTCCTGAGTCATGCCTGTCTCAGGTCCAAAGAGCACAGACTATGACAGGTACCAAAAGAAGAGTGAGATTTGATGTGTAGAGATTAAAGCCTGCCAACTACAAGCCAGCATTCCCAGTCACGTGAAAAAGATCTCAGGAACTGTGTGAAAAACAAATCTCTTCTTACTAAGCACATAAAGGGGGAGGGGGGACAAGGCCATCATTGATCGCCAATGCATAAGTGCACACAGTACAGAGACAACACCAGGAGAGTAGCAAAGCTCAGGGAGTCAGACTGTAGCAAGTACCTGAATGCTAGATATAGGTAGGTCAGATATTTTTACAGAGAAAGGCACTTGGCATTCCACCAGCTGTAGGGAATGGTTTGTACTGTACTTTGGAAAACCACCAGGCAGGACCTATGGAATGGCTCTGCTGTGATCTCACAGCCTCTCACCAGCTCCGGCGAGGAGTCAGATGGAAGGACCTTCATGATGGTTTTGTTGTTGTTGTTTTTGGAGGGAGGACTTGGAAGAATTGAAAGGTGCCTGTGTCCCCATCACTAGGATAAACCTATGAAAGACCAGCATACTCTGGAAAGCCATGCACCGATGAGGTAAATTTTCAGAGGAGTGCCCCCAAGACCAGTGCAGAGTCACAGAAACAAAACAAACAAAAGGGGTTTACACCTCATATCATTGTTCTCAAATTCAGAATCAGGATGTGCAGGCACACAAACGCCACATCTGTCTCAAGGAAACACCCGCATCTCTAAACGGGTATGTGAAAAGTAGGTGGGTTTGAGAGGCACAAAAAAAGACAAAGAGCCCCAACAGAGGCTGCACCTCGGGGAATCTGTGGGGTGATGGACCCTAATGGACACTGTGCTTCAGTCAAACTGAGCCCCTGGGTCCAAACAAATGAACCAGTTGGGGCATCACGCCATCTTCAGGCTTGTGTAGATTGTCCCCCTTTTGGCATTTTTATAATTTGTCCTAGAAATAAGTAAGATAAAACGGGCTAAAAGCACCTAAGCATCAAAAGACTGGAGAGTGGTGTTTGGGAACATGCATGTGAGCATTTTAACATTAAAATATTGAACAACATTAGAGCATAAAACAGCAAAGGCCATATAAAGCACTTAGAACTTCCCATGCGCTTCTTTTGCTCCCGAAGAAAAAGGTTGAGAACATCCTGTGGCCCAGTCCTCTGCAGAGAACGCCTGCCTGTCTACTGCCCCTCCTTCCTGGTGAAGCCTCTGCCTCCAGGGGGACGGGTTAGGATGAGGGATTGCTATCAATTGAGTCATGTGTGGTTGTTCTCCTCGGTGTCCTGTCTCTCTGCTGTTACAGGGGCCTTGGTAAACTGAGGTGGGGCTTATTACCAACACACACAGAAGGAGCGTCCGTCTGTTAGCCGCTCATCCCTGCCATGTGGCTGCTTCCCCATCAGAATCCACGCTTGCCACCACGCGACAAGTAACCTGTTCTTTTTCTTACTGTTTCCAAAGAGAGAACGAAAAGCAAGCAGACATCCCACATGTTCATATTTGATGCCCAAAATGGAGATAATGATCCGTGTTTAAATTTGTGCCACTGGTAAAAACTAGGAGATGCACCTCAGGGGAGAACAATTAGCCTGACTTTTACCCTCTGTGAATGAAAAGCCACGTTAGTCACGCCAGAAACTTACCTTTTTTCCATTCACAAAAAAAATCAGCTCGTCAGAATCAGAAGCAGAAGGCATGGTGTCAATGGGAAGCCAGAAGCACAAATTTGAAACAAATGCCCTACTGACAAGTGTATCTGCTCCTCTATCTTGAATACCAGCACAGTAACTTGGGCACCCAAAGTCTCTGGGAAGCCAAAGCCGGCGGCACAGCCCAAGACTGGTGATTTATAGTCAGCCCTGCCTGCCCGGCCCACAAAGGCTTGGCAGCAGCACCAGCTTCTCTGTCTGGCACAATCGAGTCAAGAATTCACGTGACTTTTTGAAGTCTAAAACTGGCTCCTTCATGTTGGGTTTAGACTCGGCGGCTCATATATGAAAATCGAGTTTCAAGTGGATGATTACGATGTAAAAAAACAAAAAACAAAACAAACGAACGAGCCAGCCTGTAAATCAGTACCTTGCTGTCTACACAAGCGAGACCTGATTCCGACTCCCGTTTTTCTTGTATTTAATTACAAAGGGAGACTCTCATGAATGTGATGAAAGACCGAGAATGCATGATTACTTTTTTATTAATTCATTTTACGTGTGTGGGTATTTTGTACGCACGTCTGTGTTCCATGGGTGTGACTGGTATTCTTGGAGGCCAGAGAGGGCGCTAGGTTCCCTGGAGCTGGAGTTACAGATGGGTGTGAGCAAACATGTGGGTGCTGGGAATCAAACCTGGGTTCTCTGGAAGAGCAACCAGTATTCTTAACTACTGTGTCATTATCTCTCCAGCCTCCTCAACGGTGTCTTTAAAGTTTGATTATAACAACTGGCATGTACATTCTCTGTTCTTAATCTTTTCTCCACTCACTTGTCTACACCTCCCCAAATTTTAGGATTTAGAAAATCAAATTATTTTAAGATTTCTCATGCTCAGCAATGCCCTAGGTACAAATGTACTCAAAACCACAAATATTCACTCAGGTTTGCGGTGGGCTGGAGGAACTGGGAATTCTGGAGCATCTCAGGAGAGCATCACAGTCACCATCATCACTAACATCATCATCGCCACCACCATCATCATCGCCACCACCATCATCACCA